>CM023487.1:85472985-85501026 GCA_013339685.2 Hyalomma asiaticum | reverse complement strand
ACACAGATGATACGTGGTCCTTGGTGGACAGCATGTGCAACCTGGGAATGAAGACAACAAACATTGTCATCCTAATCTGCTGTGCAGGAGCTGACAGACCAGTTCCGGCTGCAGTATGCCCACCTTTGGCTGGCCCTGATCAGGCGGGACATGAAGTCTCTGGAGTACTGGGGCAAACAGCTAGGTGTGTCGGGCGAGCTTTACAAGATCCTGTCGTGCATTGTGTCGGGCCGCTCGTGGACATCCATCACTCGGGGCATCGACCGTCAGAAGCAAACAAAAGCCGAGGTAAGGTGGCTCGGAGGTGGCCGTGGTGAGAGCGCAGACCCTTCACAGAGCATGTGTCGATAAGTATGCCATTGATAACAATGTGGTTAAAGCCTGTCTAATATGTTTCACACAGTACTGTGAGAAAAAAATGGCAAATGAAACCTTAATACAGTTGAAGCTCATTGATTTCACCACCTTTAATATGGAAAGTCAATTCATTTAGACTCATTCCTTGGTCCCTACAAGCATATGCGTCGAATTGTCATTCATTTGGCTACATTTGGCCACACCTCAGTTAAGTCGGATCGTCTTCAGGATGTGTTCGGCATGAAGCACTGCAAAAATGCTGCAAAAGGAAGGGAAAATCGCATCAACGTCAAACCAAAGCGAGGTGGTGCAGTCTAAATAACGGTTTTATTGCGATAGCAATTATATGGACAATCTCGATGGGTTCTTGCTGTACAAAGTCCAAATACAAAAAAAAAAAAGAAGAATAAAAGGAGTGACCTTAATTTAAGGTGGGGCGGTCCAATGCCACCCATTTCCCAGAAGGGTGGGTGACCTCCCAAGCGTACAGTACCTTCCAACCGCCGAGCACCTTGCAGAAGCGCCCTTGTCCCGATTTTACCGGTAGGTACCCAGTGGCAGTGGCAGATGCCTCCCTGCCTACCACAGCAACGCGGACGCTCAACTTTTCACCAAGGCCGTGGTGGGTAAGGTGTGCCCAGGGGACCTGCCACGTCCTTATGGGGCCACCTTTCGAGACAAGTACACGTAAACCAAGTGCCAGGTGTGCACTCCTCTACCCGTTTTTAAACCAGTGGGTGTCCGGCCGGCACTGGAGTTTGAACCCGGTACCTACCCCATCGCAAGCGGACGCTCTACCATTGTGCCACCAGTGCGGTCCACTTCATGCAGCATCAACTATGTTTTAATAAGGAAACAACCATCGGCGCTGCCTTTCACGCCATTGAAGGCTGCTGTACGTGACACGTGCATCAGTCGGGCTGCTCCACAAAGAGTAGAAATTTCTTCCATGCTATAAAAAATAAAGATATGGCTTTGTCGTGAGTGTTTTGCCGTCGCCACGTTGGCACTACGAGATCATGGACGACTTTGCATCACCATCGCAAACTTTTTTCTCCCATGTAATAAACGCAAACCTCCCCCCCCCCCCCCCCCCAACCTTGAACCCCTGCAGACCTGTGAATGGCCATGCTGTGGTTTTCCCACTTCACTTGATCTGCAGTGTTCGGGCGCCCTTCATTGTGGCGATTGAAAACTCCCCTACGTCCCGATAAAACTGCAATGCGTAGCCGCGTGTAAGCAGTGGTAACATCATTTACTCGCTGCGCTATCACAGTTCCTTTATGCTGCTCGCTACAACAACCGTGCTCAGGCTGGCGCTGCTAAGCCTAAGCATGGTCGGCGCGTGGTCTCTCAGATTGCCACGATGTGATCTCGGACGTTTTAACGCACATGACTGAGAGGCTGAGCACGGACATGAGGGAGATATGAGTGATGGTGAGCCGTTTTGCATGCTGTTATGGGAAACATCTATTTTCCCGTTACGGTCACCTGCGAACGCGACCGAATGTAGGTGTGGCTGGGCGTCTCCAAGATTGCATCCGCGAGTATCATTGGCCTACGCATCGTGTGCGTCGTTACGGGAGGGACCCGCGGTGGCATAGAAACTATGGAAACTATATGCGTGCCAAAAACTGCTGCGTGCCGCTCGTTAGTTTCTTCGCTGTTGACCATTCAACAGCGTTGCCGTTTCCCTGGTTTCGTGGCACTGTGAGCTAACCAAGAGTTAAGGGGGGAAGAGGCGCTTTGACATCAAGCATCTTTTTATTTAAGTTAGGATGGTGAAAACTTCAGTGATCATGTATTTACATGTGTACATATCAAATATAAACTCAGTTTTTAAGTACTCCTTACCACTAATTTCATAATTAATCAATAATTAAAATTTCATTTGATCACCTTTTCAATAAATTGGCTGTACGGATCCCGCTGAATGAAACATCATTGCATTCTACAGTTATCAGAGAATGCAAGAAGCAAATCTTATGGTTCTAGGTTTCCTACAATGAAAGTTATGGAGCTTCAAAGTTCACTATTCGATTACCGAGAAATAATATTTTTCTTATCATTCGTAAAAATTTACTTTCCTGCAGTAACATATGATGCCTTGTTGCACTCGGCAAACAATAAGCTCTTCAGCAACACAAAAATGATAAAGATTGAGTATGCCAAAGCTGAGAAACCCTTGTCAGAAGAATGAAAGGTGGCCAAAAAATTGAAACTGAGAAAATAGTGTCACGTGGTATTGACGCATGCAGCACTCAAGGCGAAGCACGCAGGACTCAAGGTGACGTCAGGCGAACTGTTTATTGGGCGAACTTGTGCCCAGCAAAACAAAGCGAATGACAGTGCACTGCAACAGCGGCGTGAACAGTTGTCGGTCGACGGAAAGACTGACAAGCGGCGTAATGCGTTGGCTTTTATACACGCGTAATGACGCATTCTCGCATTGCCTCTGGGATTCCAGAAGTCACTGAAATGTGCGCGTCAAGCATGCAAAGTTTTAAGAATGGTCGACACGGTTCCAGCAGTCTCATGCAAGATAAACGCGGCCTGCGTTGCACGTAAGAGAAAGTGATAACGGCGTTCTCCGTAAACAATCAAAGCCAGCACGCGTGTCACTAGGAAGTGATAGCGGCTTTCCGCTAACGAACGAACTAATTAACCAAAACAACCGCACGTGTCAATAGAAAAAAACAAAACATTGTGTATTCAGAGTTCTACGCAACTAAAAATGTTTCGGTTTGCACGGAAATGCCTCAGAAGGCACCGGGAGTGTAGTCATGCAGACCTTTTTCAATAGGAACGGCCCCATTGCATCTCTGTCACTTTGTAGTGCTTGCAAGCAGCTTATTGATTGCGGAGAAGTCTACGATCCCATAGGTGGCTGCCGACGGGTCAGGCCTCGCGGAAGTTGCCTATAAGCGGGAGATCTCATCTGCAGTCCGTTTCTCCTGCTGCACACAATCGGCGCTCGTCAGGAACGTAGTGTCAACCCTTCTGCCGTGCTGCCTGTTGCCGACATCGTCCGAGGCGGTCGCCGCAACAGGGGGAGAAGTCGGCATTTCGTCACGTTCCGCCGCCACGCTGTCCTGCGCTGGGTGCGCTTCTGATGCACCCCTGCCGTGATCCTGCTTTGCCATGGTTCTTTTGCGCTTTTTTCTGAATTTATGCGCGCTTCAGAAATTTATATATGGCTTCACCATGATGAAAGGATCAAAACGTGGCTGAGAGTGTAGGCCTAGCTCACTCCCGGCGGCTGCGGCGCACTTTGTCTCGCTCGCGTGGCGCCGTGCCGGTACGCTGCCACAACGTGCAGTCTTTGGAGTGCGCGGGTAGGGTAGGGTAAACCGATGAGAGCGGCACAGTCACATGACAGCGAGATGAGCTTGCTGCACGTGTGCGCTGAGCTGCTGCGTGCAGCAGACAGCACAGGAGGCTCGGCGAATTGGATCGCGTGATTTAGTCACGTGTGCTCACCGCACCAATGAGCACACTCGGTGGGACCTTTCTTTGACACGGATTTTCTATATGAATTCTGAGCACACGGAAATGAGCGCGCAGGGATATTCAAGAAAAAGAGCGACTCTTTCGAATGACACTGAGATGGCTGCCGTAGGGAACGTAAAACGGCAGCAGCGCGGCGCCAATAAAAGCTCGTTTTTCGCGCGGCCATCGCTGAAAATTTAGCTCGGTGATCCACATAAAGTGCTTTCACGACTAAAATACTGATCTAAGACGTATGAAAATTGGTGAGTTTATGCATCAGTATCGGCAGAATCCAAAAATAACATTTTCAAAAAATTGATTTTTTTTGCGATTTTCCGTCTCTAAGACCCACTTAAGGAGCTGGACACATGGGTCAATTTTGCATGCGATCTGACGTCCGGCGATACGATCCAGCAGTCATATTGGGTGTACTGGGGGTGTTTTTTCAGCACTGGTTTCCTGGTCTGCACGTCCGGTGCGTGTCAAACCGCTCAGATTTTCTCGTCGCCGGATAGAAAGGTCAGACGGTAGCAGCCAATGGCAGCATGGGAGACGCGTGACGTCGTGCTGCTGGCCGCCCATTGGTTCTCTGCTCCCCTCCAATCTCCCTGGCAAGGTTACCGAGGCTTTTGCCGGTATCACCGGAATCTCATGGAAAATATTGATTATGACTTGTTTCTGGCTCGAAATAAATGCTTATTACCGTATTTACTCGAATCTAGGCCAGCCCCGATTCTAAGCCGACCCCCAAAAGTCCGAAGCCTAAAAAAAAAAAAAAAAAAAACTTACCTCGAATGTAGGCCGGACAAAACGGCGAAGACAGCGTTCACAAAAAGAAAACATTTATTGAACATGAAACGGAGCAGTTGGTTCACAATGCAAATAACCTGAGAAACACACAGCCGCTAGTCCTACTGCGTGTGTTTCTTCTTTGTCGTGGTTTTTTTCGCGCTGCTGCTAGCTATTTGCATCATAAAGATGCCGCGCTCATTCCGAGTGGTCGTCGCTGCTTCCCTCGTCGCTGACTTCTTTGTCGCTGTCTTCAAACAGTGCGCAATCCTCGGTGCCATCAAGCGCATTGGATATGCTGCACTTCTTAAAAGAGTGCACGATCAAAGTTCCTGGGATATTGTCCCACGCTGCAGCCACCCAGCCTGCCAACTGAGAAAGTTATGCCCACTTGATGCGGCCCGTAGCATCAGCTGGGGGTCCACCTTGCTTAGCCAATCCGTGTATAACCCCCGCAGGCGATCCTTGAACGGCTTGTTTATGCACACGTCAAGTGGCTGCAACTGGCCCGTCATTCCACCCGGTGTCACTGCGAGGTCGGTGTTCATATCGTCCAGCGCAGCCTTGACGCTGTTTGTCAAGTGCCCGCGGTACGAGTCCAACACAAGAAGGGAGTGCTTGCATAGAAGGGCGCCTGGACGCCGCCGCCATACAATATTCAGCCACTCTGCGCTGGCCATCCACCCGTTCTCGTTGGCCTCGCACAATGACGTTTCGCGGGAAGGCCTCTTTGGCGGGCAGCATCTTCCTCTTCAAAACAATATAAGGAGGGAGCTTGTGTCCGTCCGCTGTGCAGCACAGCATCACAGTCGTGCGCTGCTTCTCATACCCCGCAGAGCGCACCTTCACTTCCTTGGCCCCTTTTTCGGAGACTGTGCACGCCAGCGGCATATCAAAATATACCGGCGTTTGGTCCGCGTTGCCGATTTGGCCTAGCGGATACGCTCTCGCTCATCTCTTTCGCAGCACGAAACGCTGGAACTCCAGCAACTTCTCTTCGTAGTCAGCCGGTAACTTTTGGGCGATAGAGGTGCGACGACGGAGGCTGAAGCCGAAGCGCTTCATGAATTTCTGCAGCCAGCCTCGGCTGGCTTTGAAGTCTGCCACCGACACACCTCGCTCCCTTGAAAGCTCCCTCGCCTTGGCCTGGAGCACTTCCGTCGTTACTGGAAGGGCAGCTGCTCGCTGCGCCCGGACAAAGTCGGCCAATGCCATCTCCGTTTCAGGGTGACGGCCTTTCCATGGACCGGTAAAAGCCATCCTCGTTCCGGCGCACGCGAAGAGCGTCTCCCGTTAGCCCCTCCAGCGACGCACATTTTTTTTGTCCACTCCAAAGTCCCGCCCGGCTTGAACGTTGGACAACGACTCCGCGGCTAGGACAACTTTCCTTTTAAAGGTGGCACTATAATGACACCGCCTGTTTGGCGCCATTGCGCTACGCCACACAGACCGCTCGAAGCGCGACTCGAAATGACAAACGGCTCGCCTCAACACTCGCGCCACAATGAGCAAAATGGTGGCCTCGCGTGTGTACTTAAGTCAGGTGTTGGCTCGGCTACTCACGGCTACAAAACCGTCTAGTTGCGTTTTCTAGGTCGCGCTAGTTGTGCACCACTTTTCTCACTGAAAGATGGCGCGTTTTTCAAAATCCTCGAATCTAAGCCGACCCTGGAGTTTGATACAAAGAAATTTGAAAAAAACTATCGGCCTAGATTCGAATAAATACGGTAGGTAGTGTTATGCCTAATGTAGATCAATCTGCAAAGCAACACCCTTTTCCAAACAGCCGCCGTGCGTAGGTAAACAAACGTCTCTGCAACCCCTGCCACGGTGGTCTAGTGGCTAAGGTACTCGGCTGCTGATCCGAGGGTCGCGGGATCGAATCCCGGCCGCGGCGGCTGCATTTCGATGGAGGCGAAATGTTGAGGCCCGTGTGCTGTGCGATGTCAGTGCACGTTAAAGAACCCCAGGTGGTCGAAATTTCCGGAGCCCTCCACTACGGCGTCTCTCATAATCAGAACTGGTTTTGGGACGTTAAACCCCACAAAACAACAACAAAACAACAAACGTCTCTGCAAGGGCCACCTCACCGAAGCGGCTCGGCTCGTTTGTGCCATAGCGCTTCATTCACAACATTGTTTAGAGAAAAGTAATCGCATGTCTTAATGCACGACATGAGTGCAAATGTTAATCGTATAGGTAAAAATGAGCACGTTGTGACGAGCTCGCGGTTGACAGTGAACAATGACTACTACGAGGTTCGGCAGCTAGGCCTACCATTGTAGTCGTCACTGACGGTGGGCTGTTGTGATGTGCTAGTCGCTCGCGAAGGCATTGGCAGTGTTTTTCTGTGTTGTATGACCAAGCAAGGCTGTACAAAAATGTTTATTTTGTACTTATTGACAAGGATACGATTTCTTACGAGCGTGTATGCAGACGCGCTTCGTGAAGGCAGAGCTTATGCACTGATCGCTCGTCTTGACACGCGGAGGCGACCGAGGCATTTGGCGGTGTCAATATAATCGCGTCGCAAATATTGCGTATGATTTGTTTATGATTTGTGACACGAAATTAATTCTCATTGAGTAATGTTACACCTAAAGTGAGCCAGTCTGCAAAGCAGCGCCCATTTCCAAAGCACTCGAGAGATCGGAAGCAGCTGCCCCAGCCGCGGTGCGAACGTAAACATCGGCAGGCGCTGTTTCACAGAAGCGGCTCGCTTAATTTTTACCATTGCGCTTCGCATCTGTTTCGAGAAAACTAATCGTATGCGTTAACACACTATGTATGAGTACAAATGTTAATTGTGTTGGCGAAAATGAGCTTGCAGGTTGATTGCGAATGACAATGGGCACGTCGTCGGCAGCTAGGCCTACCCTCGGAGTTGTCACCGGCGGTGGCCTGTCATGATGTGTTTGTCGCTCGCGAAGGCATAGTTTTATCGGCAGTGTTTTTCGGTGCTGTTATGTAACTTGTCTTTGGGCGAGTTGGTTCATGCTTCGAAAGGAAAAAACGGAGCGCTAAAATATTGCTTAGTACCACATTTCTTGTACCACATTCTTAAGTTTGTGGACAAGTGTGTCAGCGCGCCCTCTGTCGCGCTTACTGAGAAGGAAATAGCTTTTTTGGAAGGCTATATGTAGTGTCTTTTTACAATCTTAGTGTTTTTTTTAGTGTTTTTAGCTTTTAATTTTTAATGGTTTTATCTATCTTGACGAGGCTTTTCGCTCTCCTTCCATTGTTTCATATTGTTGCTCATCTTGTTTTTCACACTTCATCTTATTTTTTCTTGTTTTTGACGCTGCGCTTTGCTGTTTAAGCTTTGTTATTGTTTTTATTGTTTCGTTTTAGTTTTGTTTTTGACATAGCTTCCTTGTTTAAGAAATTTTAGCGGTTTATTTGATGCTTTTTCGACGATTCAGGATTGTTCGTACGTGATAGCTTTATTATCCATTACAAAACATGAGATTGTGAAATGTGGTGCGCGAGGTTCTGGCTATCTCCCTCGCCTTCTGTGGCATTGCTACTTGTGTCTGCCCGGGCTCGTGGGCCTGATGCGGAGATGATGGCGGTTTGTTGTCAGAAGGTTCTATCTTGACAGAGATTATCTTTGGCAGCTGTGTGCATAAATTCGATGTTGCTTCAATAAACGTCAGTTGAAACTTGAGCGCCAGTCCTGTGTGTAGCCTCTTCGTGTGTTGTTTCATTAGTGCTCCGTTTTTTCCTTTCGATTCTGTTATATAACCAAGTAAGGCTGAACGAGACTGTTTATTTTGTACTTAGCGAGAGGGATGCGATGTTTTACGAGCGTGTAGTGCCGACGCGCCGGAGGTGGGCGGAGCCTCTTCGCTGATCGCTCATCGTCCCATGTGTCTTGAAGCTGTCAGATGCCGGACGCCGGACCGTGCGACGTCAGACGTCGAAAATCGGAGCATGTGTCCAGCCCTTTAATCAGAAGCGAAAGGCCATTACATTGGAACAAAACGCAGCCACCATAGAGGCTGTCACCGCGGGTTCCGAGCTGCGTGGTACTGATGCTATATAGCTTATTTTTTGTTTTGCTGTTCTTTAAGTAAAACGTCATCACACTCGTGGTCCTAAGTATTACCGCGAGTTGCAGCGGTGTCTTTATTGCGCGTTAAAATGTCTTGCTCAGCTTGAAAAAGTTTTTGTAAAATTTACCCCACGTGATAAATGCATTCCCTGACTTTGCTTCTGTTCTTCAGAAGAGAAAGCGGATTTGTTATGCTAGTAAGTATGGAAATTTACTTTTATGAGTCTCATCAATGTGCTGCAGCATATTTCATTAATTAATTTTAAAATTAATAAATCTTACTGTTACGTTACCTCCTGTTTGCAGCTCTCTGTTACTACACACATATTCTATATTCGATTCAGTATTTGAGGCCTGCTTTTTGCCTTATTCGTATTCGATTCGTATTCGAAAATTTCATTATTTGCACACCCCTAACTACAACATGATTCACATAGTTATGCTGCACTTAATAAGTGTCTTCGTAGGGCACCAGCACGTCGAAATACAAAAAAAATTTTTTCCAGTATCTACTATTCTCGTATCTGTGTTCCGGAAGACTTTTTTGTCATTTTGCAGAAGTATCTCCGAAATATCCCATGACGCCGAAGACAAGTGTGTCTCGGGATCTGTATTTCGGGCTAACAACGCATATAGCGTAAGCACTCGTGTAATGGATGCACTCGCATAATAAATGCACCCCAGCTTTAGTAATCAAATTCCAGCTTTTTTCTCCCATGTAGTGAATGCACTCCCAAATTTGAACTCGTGCAGTCCCGCCAACGGCCACACTCGTCGGTTTTCCTACTTCACTCAATACGCGATGTTCGCGAGCCATTCGGCATGGCGATTCATCACTCTCGCATCCCGATAAAAGTGCCACACGTTGCCTGACGTAGCCATGTGCGAGCAGCGGTAACATCCATGTTATCGCAGTTCCTCTTCTCTCGCCGCCGCGTGCTGCTGCCATGCATGTCACGGGGCTGGCACAGGTAAGCCTAAGCCTTGTCGGGGCATGGTCTCGGAGATTGTCATGATGCAATATCAGACGTGCTTAATGCGCACTACTGAGAGGCTCAGCACAGATATGAGGGAGAAATGCGATGACGGAAAACATCTATTCTCATGTTACGGCCACCCGCAAATGCTACCGAATGCTGATGCGGCTGCGTGTCTCCGAAATTGCATCGGCAACGTAGCCGGAAGCCAGTGCGGTGAGGATCATTGACCTAGCACTGTGCACGTTGTGACATCGCTGTTTCGGGTGAGACCTGTGGCGACACAGAAACTCTATGCACGACGAAGACCGCCGCAAGCCGCTCGTTTTTTGTTTTTTTTCGCTTTTTACAGTTCTACAGCATCGCTATTTTTCCTGTTTCGCGGCACTGTGAGCCAACAGTACGTTAAACGGAAGCGAAGGGCCGTCGCAACAGAACAGAATGCAGCCATCGTTAAGGCTGTCGCGGCGGGTGCCGAGTTCCATGGCACCGACACCATATAGCTCTTTCTACTGTTTTTATAAATAAAATTACATTGCACGCATGGCTCTGAGCATTACCATGGGTTGCCATGCCATCTTCCTTGTTCGTTGAGATGTTTTGATCAACCCAAAAAGGTTTTCGGAAAATTTACCCTGCATAATAAACGGACCCCCTAACCTTGCTTCTGTTTTTCAGGGGAAAAAAATTCACAGCATGTCCACACAGTGAATGATGATGAGTGGGCGAAGCTCCGGAAGTTCATTGTAGATTGTGCCGAGTTCCAGATTAATTTAGCTAACGCGCACGCTACGAATCCTTATGGTTCAACTACGCACAAGTGAAATCTCCCACCGGCACTTCATTGCAAGTCAAGATCCAGTGCACATATATATATATATATATATATATATATATATATATATATATATATATATATATATATATATATATATGGGTGGCCGGTGAACGGTTCTCCAGCGCGAGCAGTCGGTATTTTTCAATCAAGAAACTCGCTAGAAGATGCTGCCTGCGTCAAGCTTGTCTCTCGCGGGTGAGGGTGCGTTCTCCTTCTTTGCGAGCTGCTGGAGCGTTCATCGAAGAAAGAGCGTTTCTATAGTCAACGTGCGCCTTTCGCTCTCTCTCTCTCTCACTAGACAGCAGATGGAAGAGTGAGAGAGGTAGTGCACCGGGAGGCACGCACCGAGCGCGAGTGCGAGCCTCCCGGCGGCGCGAGGTGGCTACATACATACGACGACTACTACTACTACTACTACTACTACTACTACTACTACTACTACTACTACTACTACTACTACTACAGAGGAGGGAACGACCCACACCCTAAGGAGCTTCGCCCCTAAAATGTGTTGATCACACGAGTAAACAGAGTATTTCAATATCTGTATTCTAGAATATTTTTCTGCCCTGCATAAATGCAATCAGTGCATTTTGGAAGAATGTGCATGCCCACTTGCATACGTCGAAACATCATTGTTTTTCGAAAACCTCAGTGGATGAAGCCTAATTCGCCACCCTTGTGATCAGGAATGGTAACCAGGCAAATGTGAAAGCATGTAATAAATGTGGTGCCACACATGTTCACAACGTCATAAAACATTGATGCCCCTGATGAGCTGGGCATTGGATAATGTTATGATGTTTTGTCAAGGTTTGACCATGAATTTTGGGTACCATTTTGGTGTTGTCCCATTGAGAAACAGGCGACATGCCAACTGAGTCTGATAGTATGGCCGCTGACTCGTTTCTGTGTTCCGTGTCTAGATCAAGATAGCGCTGTACAAGCAGGGACTTTAGAGAACAGGGTTCCCAGACAGCCCTACACTGTATGCATGTGTGAAGATGCGTGCCTGGAGCCTGTATTTATGGTATTGGCACTGATTCCACTTGTGTGCTAACAGTGCTAAAATGCTCCAGATGAAATTAACTGCTCCATCCTGATAAAATTGATGGAAATTGCACCAAACTGTGCCAAACAGTCTCGGGTGCCCTAAAAACATCGCGCCATGTGCCCAAGAAAGACAGCGTACAGGTATAATTGATGGTTCGTCCTTCTTTTGTACTATACATGATGGATTCACATACTATTTGTATGTAAGCACAGACCATATGAGCTATTCTAAGTTCGACCATCCGGTACATTTCTAGAATTCATGTCATCGCAAAAGTTCCATCACCAGTAATAGCATTTTCGAGATTCTGCTGTAAAATGATAGGCCCCTTACTTGAGATTTTACCAAGCCAGGCAGACTTCTGCAGAAGATGTTTATCTGTAATTTTTATGTGTGCATGTGTGTTGCATCCGTAGACAAGGATGCAAGTTATGGAGAATGTGCCGATATCATTATTCAGACATTCCTTGTTCGCTGTTGGAAAAAAGAGCAGTAAAAAAACAGAATCAGGAGAGAAAGCAAGAAAAAAAAAATGCGGCAGTCTGTCTCCAAGGTAACCAAGTGCTTTGCAGAGCAGTCTGAGAAAAGTATGACAATTATTTAGACATTCACTTCGTAAAGTGTAATTTTATTGATCCAGTACGTTGTGTTTGTTTGCTTATGCTGCAAAAGTGACTGAGGAAGTTACTCAATGACCTTCAACTGTATGACTGCCTTTATCTTTACACTACTACATGAAACATTACCGAGTCCTGTGAGCTTTCTCTACCGTGAGATCTGCAATGAAAGGAAATGTTTAGGTCTTTGTAAGAGCTGTATACATGTTAATTATGAAGGCACTTTAATAATTAAACTTGCTTCAATGATGGACAGAAAAGTGCTCCAGAATAAAATTTCTGCTGCTTCAAATCTGAAGCCTCCAGTAGCAGCACTGTAAAATCCATATGCTAAGGCATGCTAAAAAGCATGCCTTAGCACCAACCTTACAAGGATTATGACATAGAGGTCAGTGTCCTCACAAAGTGAAAGCCCGACTTGCATTGGCCTTCATAAAAGATAAGTTGAACACTTCTGTACCATGTTGTCCCAGTGTGCCTTATCTGTTGTACCTGGCATGCGCTGAATGGGTTGTTTGTTTATGTAAGTTATTGTCAATGCAATAAAGCATTCAGTTGTAAGTGCTTGTGTTATTGTCAAGAATAACTCGTTCTTGGGCTTGTCGTTGTCTCAGCTCACTTAGCACCAACTTACCCAGCAGCAGTGCATGTGTTACAATAATATTGTTGAGGGGTCACGAAATGTTTCCTCAAAGTGAGTGTATTTTCAGAATCCGGGTCCTCCAACACCTAATATACATTGCTTTGTTGCATCGTGTGGGTTGGTAGGAATAAAAACACTGTTTCAGCTTCCCCAAAGCTCGTTCCTCTCAACTATGGAGCTGACGTCACCTTAGTTGCCACCATGGCCTCTGAGATTCATGCACCATTGGAGGCCATGCGAATACAGATCATGCTCCAGCCTTGCTTCCGTACGGTGGCACCACGTATAATACAGCTATCTTCTTACTTTCTAACTTTTATATAAATCTATTATTTTCGTGCAGATGAAGGTTAACATTATTTTATTGACATGTGCGGTTGTTTTGGTAAAGCCGTTATCACTTCCCAGTGACACGCGCGTTCGTTTTGATTGTTTCCGGGGGGGCGGTGTTATCACTTTCTGTTGCATGCAACGCAGGCCGCGTTTATCTTGCATGCCACTTCTGGAACTGTGTCGACCATTCTTGTAACTTTGCAAGCTTGATGCGCACATTTCAGTGACTTCTGGAATTCCAGAGATAATGTGAGAACATGTTATGACGCGTGTATAAAGGCCGGCTCATTACGCCGCTTGTCAGTCTTTCAATCGACCGACGACTGTTCACCTCGCTATTGCTGTGCATTGTCATTGGCTTTGTTTTATTCGGCACAAGTTCGCCCAATAAACAGTTCGCCTGACATCACCCTGAGTCCTGCGTGCTTCGTCTCAAGTGCTGTGTGTGTCACAACCACGTGACGTTATTAAGTGTCCCGAGTTCGTGTCACAGAATAGTGCCCATGCCGGCCTGTGGTATTGCGTGGTCGTTTCTGGAGGGCTCTAGTATTTTAAGTGGCAATTATTAAATGTGCTTTGAATATTGCGCTGAAATATTTCGCAATCACCGTATCAAATGCCCACTGAAGTAGTGAGAATTACAAGCAGGCAGCTCCATATTCTTTTCACAACTCCTCTAAGCAAGTGCTCAGGTTGTCTGGATCTCTCTCTCTTTCCCTTGTTTACTTTGCACTTGCAATTCGAAGATGTCGACCTACCAACTACCGCTGCTTATTGCTTTGACTCAAACTAGGGCTGAACACATTCCTCAATTGCCCAGTACTATTACAATGTACGTGGTGCCCACAAGTTAATGTCTCGGGTATGCAGGCAGGTGTCAAAGGTGTCCTGATGATGTGCAGTATGCTGTTTCCGTGCTCTTTTTAACCAGTGAACCACGTATGCTCTCTTGTAACCTTTTCATGTAAACGCAGGGTTCCGAAATCAAGGAGTTTGCGAGCCAGCACTTCCCGCTCATCTCTCAAATCCTGGGCATGGTACCCCGGCAGATGCTGCTCATCTTCAAGACGAACGACCTGCTGAGGGGCATCGAGACCAACCTAGGTTGGTGGCTGCTTCGGCTTGAATCAGTGCTGCTCCAGCACGGGATATCTCTAGAGTAAACATTTCAAAATTTGTTAAGTAAAAGAGAAAGAGATGCACAAAGACATAGTTGAATGCCGCAGCCTTTCACTTTGGACAATTTTAAAAGAAAAAGGAGACACGGATGTACACTATGGTGCTAAATTTTGAATGGCTGGTTACTGGAGAACAGCACATAGGCAGAGCAGACAAAGAAGATGAGACGCACAAGCACTGGCTTCTGATTGCTTTTATTGTCTGGTGGTGCATGCTTATCATGACTCGCTCGCATCGTGAAGGACACAGTCTATATATAGCATGTGTGGAAGAAACAGTCGCATTGGACGCCGAGGCTTCTTTGTAAGGCCTTGCATTCCTTGTTAGAATCTCCTTGATATAAAGTTGCCGGCCAATAATTCAGACATTCTCAGTAGTTTGGACCACCTTGCAGCACTACCGATGTCCCCATAGGCATAATATGTAAAGATGGTATTATGGCCTTAGAGATTGCATATAGGATAGTGATGTATTGAGGTATTGTTTCGGTCACGATAACGTGTCTGACATACATAAAAAAACCCCTAATGCCACCGCCATTGCAGTCACCACATACTGCTCTGGCACCGCACATGCGATTCGCGACTGCATTTTTGTGCGTGTCGTGCCGCGATTTGCAATGCATTTCATTTTATATTTACATTCGATAATACTGCTGACTTATTTATGTTCACTGTGGAGTCCCAATTATCAGTCATTGACTGTACGCTGGTTTCAGTGAGTTTCTGCACTTACGTTTATCTGATGTTTCTTTATGTGTGTTCTAATTATATGAACAGCTGAGAGTGCAACTTTTGTCCCAGTTTGCGCTTGAATCGCATTTTGGTTTTCTTCAGGGACACGAGGTGCAGCCCGGTCGTTCATCACGATGTCTCGGTGCTGCGTGCGTGCGGTATACGAGGACCAGCTGAAGCACTGCGCCAACTGGTGGTGTAGAATAGTGGTGGTCGTGCGCGCCTGCTTCTCACAGTCAGCGATCACTATGTACCAGACGTACCTGTGGTTCAGGACTAGACCACTCGTCGGGAGGCTGTTCCGGTCGGGCGACATGGCATGATCTGGCAAAAGACATGCGAGTTCTGCGACTGTGGGCCGTTGTGGCTTGTCAACACGATATGGCCACAAATGGTTTCATCTCAGTCCTCATATGAACACTAGAGATCAAGCATGGTGTGATGAAGCACGTGTACTTGCAGGATGCTGAGAAATGGAACATTTTCTCCTCAGGAATCTCATCAGAATTGCTTTTACCTTGTCAGTGCCGATATGATACAGCAAGTTGCTGCGAAATGAAAGGCGTAGAGACATGGGGTTTGGGCTGACTGCATTAACATGTTTGACTTCCAAGTGATGACACCTAAGCAATTGATGAAACCTTTACGAGCGATGCCGGTAGCTGATTTAGATCTCAAAACCACCGCCTGCTTCTCAGCCCTGTTGCTTTTAGGCAGCCGTACACCCAGCTAAATGCGATGATAGTTCGTGCGCGGAAATTTTGAGAGCACTGCAATCGCGGGGCACAATTGGCTGTGTCACGTGGTATTTTTTTTTTTATTTCAAGGGCGTCAGCAGTAAGCTTGAAAACAGTAATTATAAATATATAGAAAGTTAGAAACATTTTAATTGGGTGTTTGATAGACCACTCTATTGCTTTTCTATAAGAATTATTTGCCTCGCTTTGTTCTTACTGCGCTTAATTAAATAATCTTGCCTAATTAGCCATTAAAGCAGTACACAAATAGTCTGTCTCACTCCATGTGATAGTAAGAAAAATGCATTTGGTTGCATTGTCTTAGGATGCATTGGCATGTTTTTAAACCCTGGCTGAAGATAGCTGGGGCACACTGTATATGAGCGTGAGTGTTCAGCCAAAAGGACCAAAGCAGCCAATGTTTCTGGCAAGTAAGAGCAAGAAGTATAAAATAACAGAATAAACTGTTTGAATTAACTAGCTTTTAAATACGTACATTGATTCATAGCAGACCAACTAAACATTTGATATTTGTTTGAATTAACAGAAAGCTTGAATTATCGAGAGTCTACTGTATTGAGTCGTGAGCCAGTGCTGTTAAGCTCATTCCGTCCTTACTAATGTTCATGTTTTCTTCGATTTATAGCCACATTATTGAGATGCAGCACAAGGCCTCGAGAGACAGTCCGCTCATGTTTGCTGTATCCGCGTCGAGGTGGTGACACTGATTCTCTGTAGTTTTTCATTGGTACATCATATTTTCTGTGGCAAAACACTGAAATGGGGTCGTTTGTTTTGAGTTGCCCATTCTTTGTGTTTGTAAATCTGTATGGCCCCACATGCGTTTCCGTTAGCATTAATGTTCCGTGGCGTTAGGATATAGTAAAAACTACTTTATGCGACACAGGGCACCGTCTACTGTTAGCTTTGAAGCACACTCAAGCTAGTGCTAACCGAAGTGCTTCGCCTTATACTAAATCTCTCTGGTATTTTATGCTAGGTTGCAAGGATGTGTGAAACGCAATGAAGTGCCTTGAGTTCTGGCCTGGAAGGTCTAAATGTTCTGGATTGAGTTTGCGGAAACTGATGCTTTTTGTCGTGAAGAGCAGTTCGTATCAAGCCATAAGTGCTGGCTACGTGGTGGAAGAGGTTCATTTGTCGGTCTTATCTGTTGCCGTCACGCTATTGTCTGAATCTGTTTCTGGAAAAGCAGATGTTTATGTGTATAGTATGCGTTCTCGTTAAATTCAGAATCACTTGACTGCAAGCATAAGCTTCAGGGAAGCAGCCCTGTGACTTAACATTTTTTTCACTACACTGTCGGTATCTATGTGCCGGCATATCCTTAATGATTTCACCCTTTTTCTGGTGCTAGAAGGTGTCGACTAATTACACAAGTGCTCAAGTACTTTTGCCTGTGTGATTTCTGGGTTGAATGTAAGTGAACGAACAACAATGTAAATAAACAACAGAGGTTTGAAAGTGGTAAACACAGTGGACTGTCATTGACGCAATTTTCACAGCAACGGGAAAGCAAAATGTATCATCCAAAAATCGGTATCATCCATATGAAAATGTGTTGTGCCTATGGTGTAGTATTGGCTGGGTGAAATAAAAAACAAACAAATTAACCTGGAAAATGTAGTAAGCAGGGTCGTATCAACAAGATTTTACTGTATTGAGAGAAAACGAAAAACTTTTATGCCATTGTGTGTGCTCTGTCTACTGCATTCACTGTTACTACATCACCACTATATTATGGCATTCTGATGCAGCTGTAGGTATGGAAGTCTTTTTCTCATGTTTGATAATAATCAAGGCAGGTGAGAAAATACACTCAATGCTCACAATAAGTGAAGTGAGTAGCATGGCAAAAAAATGTTTATATAAGTGGTAATTTGAAAGGTAGAAATAGGCGAGGTTAAATTCTGCTAGAGTTGTAAGCAAGTAAAAACGGAAAACACTA
Organism: Hyalomma asiaticum; assembly: GCA_013339685.2. Taxonomy (NCBI): domain Eukaryota; kingdom Metazoa; phylum Arthropoda; class Arachnida; order Ixodida; family Ixodidae; genus Hyalomma; species Hyalomma asiaticum. The sequence goes on along the minus strand of CM023487.1, from coordinate 85,483,259 downwards.
CATTCTTTCAAGTGGGCCTTTTATGAAGGTGCAAAGACAGGCAGGCACTAACAGCATCATTTGCATTTAAACCTCGATATGATGAACTTCAGCATAATGAAATTATCTCTATAACAAAGTGTTCCACTGTTTGTGACATGCCCATAGAGCACAGTGTATATTGAGCCTCAATAACGAAGCATATTGATCCGTCATATCAATACAACGAAGTGTCGCTGCGGCAGCAAAGTGGCACTAAGGCAATAATTTCAAACTTCTGAGGGCGTCTGCCATCAAATGTCATTCAACCACATTTCCAAATTGCGTTCCGCATGACAAAGAACGGTTGCCGAAATGATACACTCATTCATAACGCAGTCTTGTCCCCTGCTTTACTGTTCCCATGGTGACTGCAGGCGAAATCTTTTTGACTGTGAACACAGGAGTGCATGGCTTTCTGTGCTGCCAGCGCAGTTCATTGGCGGCATTGAGAAGCATTGCTCGTATGCATTGCGTCTGCTGCACAGCTTGCACCATGAGTGCTTCTTCACTCCTGCATCCACTCACACCACAATAGGGAAGCAGCGCGCTTCAAGAGCGGGAACATAGTTGAACTCGTAATTGCGTTGCACAAACAACACAGGTTAAAGTTCGAACGTTTTGCTTCCTACGCTTCGCTTTATCTGAACAAGTTTTCGCCATTTTCTTTTTCCAGTGCTGCTGTAGTCTCACCACAAGGAGACAGAAAGAACACGAATGCTCTTGCTTTTATTCCGTGCTTGAAGATATGTATATATTGAAAATTGTAGGATGTTGGTGCTTTCATAGCCAGCCAAGGGCACCAACATGAACATTTTTGAGAATTATATTGGGATGGGCAGCCATGGTGCGAGACCCTGTTTTCTCAAAGACAGCAGATGAAATGTGGATGGGTTGTTCCCCAGAGGTGTGCCAGCTGTGTTTTCGCTAAGAGTGGCAGCAGTCGTTGCTGTAAAGGAAGGCATGACGAAATGCTAATCAAGTCGCACAGTAAATTTACTCCAGTTTACTGATTTTATGTCCTTAAATGTGTCAGTCTTCTGAAACCTGCACTGAATAAAAGTTCGAGTGCAGCGTTTCTTTGCCTGTCTGTTGTGTGGCTGCAACAGCAGTGGAGAATGAAAACGGAAAACTTGGTGACAATTTTGGAGCACCGGAGATAAAGCGAAGTGTTCGAACATAAAAGTGTTGAAATTTAAGCATCCAAACTTTAGTAGCCATCGTAATGCGCATTCGCTGTGGAGACCGGCGGGGAGGGGGACAGACACCTAGTAGCCGACATGCCAACACGCCAGCGCTTTGGTGACTTGATGCATTTGAAAGAAAGCTGCACTCCACACGCATGTGCACATATATTTTGACGCATTGACTGATGCTGCTTGAAGCATGGAATGCCACGCACTCCTGTGTTCCTGGTAAAGGCAGTGTGTGTGTGTGTGTGGTGCAAAAGCGCATCCGCTGCCATAGCTCTGCTCATTTGCAACTGAGGCACGATGCCGCAGCTACCGCAGGTTGTATTGTAGTCAGTGTGGTGCGGCCAGCACGGCGTGCTGAAAATGCTGGAGTGTATATGCACCTTTTAGCCGGTGGTCAGAAATCCAACAGAATCAGGCCCGTAGCCCGCTGGGTGCCTGAGAGGCCGGGCCCCTCGTGAAAATTTTATGGGGGGGGGGTAGCGGAAATAACATAGTGTAGTGCTAATAACATAAAGGTTAAGCCTATTAATAACACTGCATTTAAGTGTCACTTATTGTACATACTGCAATTTTTACGTAAAATAACTAATGCAAATAGATATTTTTTTCAAATACTCGATGCTTCAGCAAGTGGCCCCTTCCCCCCCCCCCCCAAAGATAAATTCCTGCCCACAGGCGTGAAGTGAAGGCACGTCACACTCCCCTCTTAAAGGGGCCCTGCGACACTTTTTTAACATAGTCTGAGAACGGAAAACTGTGGCCATGAGCTGGGGAGGCGCCTGTGAGCACGTGAGCCAAATAACGCGCACTAAGGAACTCTCAACCTGGTTTCAATTACGGCTAGAAACCACCTGCTCTGCTTCAGCACATTAGATGTTGCAAGGAATATTGACTAGCATTAGCGATTGCATAATTGCAGAAATGTCCAGTAGTGTTTGATTTGTTCTTTTTCAGTTCAACAAATAAATGAAATATATCTAACTCTCTCTCAGAACAACAAAAGTTAAGTGACGTATTCCATGCTACTTCTGGCATTATTTGTTGAAAGGAGAAGGGCATTTTGCAGCTGTATTTGAAACTAAACTTCAAATTCCCCTGAGCATGTAGTGCCCTAAATATTTGGTTCACGCATTACACAGGAGTCTCCAAGATTGATTGCCGTGGTTTTCAGTGTGTGTGATAAAAGTGTTCCACAGGCCCTTTAAGATCAGCACATCATCTCTCTTTTGTTGCGTGCCACCTAATTTCAAGTCGTGTAACTAGTAAGTGTGGTGTTGAGCAGGCACTAGAAGGCACGTGAATCAGTGTAGCACACATGCGCACATTTCATTCTGTATTCTGATGCTCTTGTTGGATTGCGTTAGTGCTGTGTTTGCCATTTCCATTGTGATTATTTCTACCTCGTGTTGTATTGGGGCACCCAGGATTTCTCTTGGAGACGGGAGGGCCTGGAAAAGGTACTCTTTACAATCTGCAGTTTGCTTGTTTCCGATGGAGGAACCCAACAGCAACTAAAAAAAAAACATATATTAATAACAATAATACTTACAAGGTGCCGCTGCTGATGATTTTCATGCAGCATTTTATCAAGAGTTCTTGAAAGGGCTTGACAAGAGCCAAGAAGCCGTTCTCAAAAGCAGCGCACACATTAAATAAATGGCAAATTTAAGTTACAACGGGAGTTCATAAGATCCGTCGCCTACCCATGTGGAAGTTGTATGTTGAAACTGCTGCGCGCGGGCTCGGCGGCACCGCTGAGACGGGATGAACGACGTTACTGTCGACGCACGGGCACGTTCGGTGCGTGTGCGTGGAAATGCGGTCAGCGTCGGCAGCAGCTACACGCGTCCGACTGTGGCTCGCTTCACTGCTCCTCTCTACCTCTCCTGCTATGCTTCGTGATTCTATAGACCTATTGTTGGTAAACAGTGGTAGGCACCGGCGATATAACCAGGGCTTGCAGCGAAGGCAGTCCCTTTAACCACGCCCGCTCGATAAAAACACGGTGCGTTGCTAATCAAACGTCCGCGCGTTAAAGCTCCCGTGCGCCAGGGTGGCCACGTTTTAGTTAGCCTCGGGAGACCTTCCGCGGGCCACCCTCATATTACAGGGCATAATGTTTCCTGCGGAAGTTTTGTTCAATTATATGGACAGTCTCGGCTGGTTTTTGCCGTCCCCGCCGTCATGCACCGTATATATATATATATATATAAATCCCAAAGAAAATTAAATTAATTCAGATGAATGCTTCTGAAGCGCGGAATCGAACCAGGAACCTCTCGCTCCGTAGCGCGTGGCGCTAACCACTACGCCACAAAGAGCAGATCCTTCAGGGAGCTAACGGCGAGCCTTATATACACACCCTTTACCGCTAGCAGGACTCAGAGACGGCAGGCGCTTATAAGCGTTTCCTCATTACCAGCGAGATGGCGCGAGGAGCGCAACGGGCACATTCGCAATGGGCTCATTTAAAAGTCGTCGGCCAGCTCACTCGCTTCTTCTAATATTTGCGCAGGGAGAACCTTGCCCTTCCGCTGTCTGCTCGCGCGGTTGTCTCGTGGTGAGAGGAGGAGGGATGTTTCAAGCGTTCACCGTGATGTCCGCGCTGATGTTACGGGAGCGTACGAAAGTCACTCGAGCTCAAGGGACGCTGCTAAACGAACAAACAGAAGATGGGCGCGAACTATCAAGTGTCATAGCTAGAGATGGGTCGCTCAGGAGTGAGCGGGATCTTTTGAGCGGCTCTTTCCAAAGTGCGAGTGATCCGCGGCTCAGTAAAACTGAGCGGCGGTTCTTTGGGAGAGCGGACGGCGGTTCTCTCTCGCTCAGTGAACCGAGGGCGGGAGGCGGTTCGCTCTCGCTCAGTGAACCGTGCGTTCTCTCTCGCTCAGAGAGCCGAGGTGAGCCGGCTCAGTAAAAATGAGCGGCGGTTCTTTGGGAGAGCGGACGGCGGTTCTCTCTCGCTCAGTGAACCGAGGGCGGGAGGCGGTTCGCTCTCGCTCAGTGAACCGTGCGTTCTCTCTCGCTCAGAGAGCCGAGGTGAGCCGGCTCAGTAAAACTGAGCGGCGGTTCTTTGGGAGAGCGGACGGCGGTTCTCTCTCGCTCAGTGAACCGAGGGCGGGAGGCGGTTCGCTCTCGCTCAGTGAACCGTGCGTTCTCTCTCGCTCAGAGAGCCGAGGTGAGCCGGCTCAGTAAAAATGAGCGGCGGTTCTTTGGGAGAGCGGACGGCGGTTCTCTCTCGCTCAGTGAACCGAGGGCGGCAGGCGGTTCGCTCTCGCTCAGTGAACCGTTCGTTCTCTCGCTCAGAGAGCCGAGGTGAGCCGGCTCAGTAAAAGTGAGCCGCGGTTCTTAGGGAGAGCGGACGGCGGTTCTCTCTCGCTCAGTGAACCGAGGGCGGGAGGCGGTTAGCTCTCGCTCAGTGAACCGTGCGTTCTCGCTCAGAGAGCCGAGGTGAGCCGGCTCAGTAAAAATGAGCGGCGGTTCTTTGGGACTCTCGCTCAGTGAACCGAGGGGAGCCGTGCTTTCTCTCGCTCAGAGAGCCGAGAGCGGAAGGCGGTGCTCTCTGAGCCGCGGTGAGCCGTGCTGAACTGAAGTACCTGGATCGCTTTTCGTTTCGACGGCGGCGACGAGTGTTGGCCGTCGCGGGCTGACTCGCGCTATTCGCATCTCGCTCGCTGTGTGCGCTGCGTGAGGCAGTTCATCGTGAGCTCGTGCAACACTTCGAAGGGTATTTGGCGTCATTAAAGACAACAGGTCAACGTAGCTTACGTCCTCATTAGTGCTCATTAGTATAGTTATAAATATGTCACCCATATCATCCAGTCCTCTGAACTTCCTGAGCATGTATTTTAGCACATCAATAAAACGAATAACATGCCGTGTTGTGTCAAGGCTTCATATTATTTCGTCGTGGCGCATGTTGGAAAAAGAATCGATCATGGCATGATCGCACTTCGTTTTGATCTGTTTTATGGGCTGCACAGATATTGTTCGACGTCTTTGTTTCTGTCAATGGGTGACGGAAGCTAAACATCTCTTCAAATTTACGGCACATAATGATGGCACCCAGACTGACGGGCACTCTACGCTATTTTAGGTAAATGAACTCTTCCAGAAATGCGTCCATTCGCAGTGACACACGTTAAAATCAAGTGATTGATTTAAGACAGGTCCCGACACGGGACACTGAAACACGGCAAGTGCTGCTTTCTGCATTTCAAATCAGATCTTGCATGTACTTTTCAAACGTGAAGGGGGTTGTCTCGCACACAGCGTGGGGAATTCTTCATTGTATCTGTTTAACGCTGCCTTGGTGCGGCTGTAATTACTCATGGAACTGTTGTAAATATGCGCGGCGCCACAAAAGCGCACTTTCCAAGTAACGACCCTTTCTTTGCACTGCCGTGCAGCAGAACGGAAAGGAGGTGCTTCTTTTTTTCCGTTGAAAAGAAAACCCGGGCCAATTTGGAACTGTGCCGCGTAGTTTTTCTTACCTCACGAACCTCTTTTTTTAGCAGTAATGTGATTTGTCGAAAGGTGAACTTGTTTCAGAGAAAGAAAAGGAGTTTGCTGTTACAAAAGGGAAAAAGGCAGCGTAAAATTCTGACAAAACCAAGATGAATAAAGGACGACAACAGGGGTAGGTTACAAATTTTCTTATTTTTCGACATGATGGTGCATTATTACAATGTCCGTAAACGGTGGCGCCGCACAGAAAATAAATTTAGTGACAATCTGCTAATCCTCCACGAGGAGGATAGAAGACGATGCCACGCTTTCATGTGGCTACTACGGACTTAGCCAACACTTGACGCGCAGGAACAGGGGTTTTTGTTTGCCCTCTTCGCATTCACGATGGTCAAGAGTCAAGGGTAGCAATATCTAATAAATACGCGGCGCGCTCCAGTCCAGTGCACAAACCGAGTTCTCAGCGAGAATTAACATGCCACGTTCTTTCTAGCGAAATGTGCCGATGGAAAATGCATGGCGACTGGATACGTGGTGAATTGTAGGCGAGCCGGCACCGCGCCGATAAGACTGATTGTATGCCATTCCATGAAGCGGAGGCCGGAATACTTGCTAGGAAGAAGAAGAAAGCACGAACTGGATAGATTCATAGACAGAAAACACACACTCATACACACGCGAGCAGCGTTTCAACTTTCTTGGTTATATCATTTTCGGAAGGCATGTTGGTCGAATCAAGTTTTGTGGTATTGTTGTGAGATATGATTATTATGCATGTTAGCATCTGCTAAGCGCCTCATAATTTCTGCCACCCACCTCACCCCTCAGCGAATGAAAATGTGTCTCTCCTAACAAAACTGCATGAACCGGAAACAAAAATAGAGAAAAGCTCTCACATACCGTGCAGTTAGTTTTTTAATGGTTAGCGCATATTATACTTAATACTTACGTGTAGAAGGATCACTGCAATATAAGGTCCCTCGCAGAGTTCAATTCTGCGGAAGTCATATACGCGGAAGTTATGTGTGCTTCGCTTGCCTTAAGCAGGGATGTTAACAGGGCCCCCAGTGACATGGGCAAACCACGGACGCTAATGCAAGGCTGCCGAACGGCCGCCCACCGCTCCGGCCGGTCCCGTTCTTCCCTCGCGCCTGAGCGTTTTCCCTCGGACCCGGTGAGCCGGTGACCCGTTGAGGTGAACCGGATCATTGCAGTGAGCTGAGCCGTTCTGAGCCGTTCACTCAAGTGAGCCGCTTTGCCCATCTCTAGTCATAGCTCGACACTTGAAGCACGCTAGTTTCCATCGCTGCTTCGACCACCTTTGCAACAGGAGCGCTGCTCAAACTTCGAGTATCGATTATGACAGCTTATTCGCGCTCGTTCGGTGTATGTCTGTGCGTTCGTTTCGTGCGTGCTTCACTTGATAGTTCACGCTCGCTTCTGTTTGTTCATTTAGCGGCCTCCCCTAGCTTTGTATGTGTAGCTCTGTGATACACAACGTATAAAGCCCCTCGTACCAGCACGCGCTGCCCACGGGAGGCGCTCACTTAGCTTAGTGCCATGCATGTTTGCTACAATTAATATTGCTCCTGAAGCATCGAGCCTGACTTCGTATAGATTACAGTTTCTTGCTATCCGCAATGACTTCATTGCTTCGCCCTTTTATTTGAAGTTCTGTCATTACACGGGGGGAGGCGGTTGGATGGATGGGTGTGACGTTATGAGCATCTTGTCATTTTATCTTGGCACAGATCGAGTGCCTAGCACTGCGCCGTGCATGACAGGCGCGTGTGCTTGAAGACCCGACTTAGGCCCTGTTGGTACGCATGAGCGACGAAGGGACGAGGCCTGTTGCTAGGGGTCCCGATACCAACTAGCTTTTTAATGCGGTCAACTCGGTGGTCTGGGGAACGGTTTTTCCTCTCCCTCTCCGCACTGCCTTTGTTGCGGTGCAGGAGGAGAAGGAGAGGGAATGTCGTTCTGGATGGATGGATGTATGTATGTAAGGAGCGCCCCCTTTATAACGGGGCGGTAGCCCGCGGGCCACTAAGCTTTACCTTTATTTAAATGCGGAGCATTTCTTAGCGAACTTCGGCGAGTTTGAGCGTATCTACCTCTATCATCTATCTATCTATCTATCTATCTATCTATCTATCTATATATCTATCTATCTATCTATCTATCCTATCTATCTATCTATCTATCTATCTATCTATCTAGCCGCCTACGATATGTGCTCTCCTGGCCGTTTCGCTAATCGGATGTTTACGAAAATTCGTATGCCACATCGTGAATACATGACGAACATAAATGACAGGTCATAACATGAAAATCATGATATGCATGTCATGAGCGGCATGATTTACATATGCAGTCTTGGTGCTCTCCTGGCCGTTTCGCTAATGGGATGTACGCGAAAATGGTAAGGCACAACGTGACTGTCCTGACGAACATAAATGGCAGGTCATAACATGAGAATCATGACATGCGTGTCATGAGCGGCATGATTTACATGTCACAGTCTTGGTGCTCTCCTGGCCGTTCATTAATGGGATATATAAGAAAACCGTTATACCACAACAGGCTGCATGACGAACGTAAATGACACAGGCATAACATGAAAAGCATAACATGCATGTCATGGGCGGCATGATTTACATGCCAGGCGTTGTATACCAAATTGCTATGGCACAACACGACAGCATGGACGAAGGTAAATGACAGGTCTAACACTAGAATAACACTAAGTCATAACAACACGCGTGTCATGACCGGCATGATTTACATGCCATGGTCCTGGCGCTATACTGCCGTTTCGTTAATGGGATGTATGGGCTCCTTCTACTGACCAGAGGGCGCTACGTAGCTCTCGTTGGACGGCTCAGTATCGCTGAGATTGGCCGCTTGTGTCGCACGTATGAGACGCGCGCGCACGGTGGAAACCGAGGCGACAGCGACGCATGCGTTTTTTCGCTGCTTTCCGGGCGTGCTGCGAACCGCACGAACGCTCGCGGTGTCTCCCTTTGGAACAGTTTGCCGCAGGTTTCGAGCGCGCGTCACCATGGAAATAAAACGAAAGAAGGTGGGACGGGCGGTCGCTGCTGCTATAGAGTTGGAGACGCGCATCGCGTTCGCGTGTTTTCCTGTCACAGTCTGCCCAATTTTGCTTCTTAATTCTCTCCGCCGGGCAGTGCATTCTGGCGCTGATGTCGCACATGGAAAAGTCGACTGCACGGAGCCTATACGAAAATTGGTTTGCACAACATGACTGCATGACGATTGTAAATGGCAGGTCATAACATGAAAATGTGACATGCATGTGATTAGCGGCATGATCTACATGCCACTCGTTTCCTTAAAGGGATGTATTACCAAAATTGCTATGGCACCAACACGACTGCATGACGAACGCAAATGACAAGTCATAACGTTAGAATCATGACAAGCGTGTCTGAGCGGCTGGTTTCATGCCACAGTCTTGGTGCTCTTGCGGCCGTTTCGTTAACTTCATATGTACCAAACTCGGCATACCTAGACAACAATGCAAATCCATCTTACGTTCCTTATGCATGCTTCGCATTTCCTTGATTCCCACTGCACGGGGTTCTGCCAATTTTTTTTCCTCTACAAACGTTTGTTTTCCCGGATCGCACATGTTTTCACAAACTAATATTTCTCCCCGCCTACCTATTTTATCTATTATCGTTCCGCTGTTAAGTAACAATCTTGCCCGAACTACCTTGCGTTTCTGTTTGCTCCATACCTTGCGCCACCAATACTCTGAACGCCTTTTACTTATCTCTATCGCGGCACTGTTCAGCTTTCCCGTGCTATCCTGAAGCCCATGGCCCCCTGCAGGGTTGTTTCCACACCTGCGCCTGGGTGGATATTTGTACATTCAATCAAAATATGATCTGCGACACGCTGGCAGCGCCGTGGCTGCACCGTGGCGCATTTAGAGTTCACCATAATACCCCCTCCCTAGTGAGAGCACGAACGAAATGAAACGCCAGAGCGGCTACTGGCTATAGGTCGAGGCGATCAGACGCATTTGTCCGTCGTCCACTGCGTCTGTGGTCAAACTCAGTCACTTGAGGAATTCCCGTGTCTGTCGCTCCCGTTGGCGTGGGATGTGGCGCTGTTCTGCAGGATACAGGCAGAAGGGTCGAGGTTGCTGTCGCGGACCGGTTGGTTTCCATATGTGCCTGCTTAACTCGGTCCAATGACACACCCTCTTGACAGCCGCGCCTTCGATGGACAATCGTCTTCCCATGGCGGAGACCTTTGTAGGGTCCGTCGTACGTACGGCGCTTGTAATGGTCTTCGTACTGCATCACTGCGCAATGACTCGAGTCGCTATTCTTTATGTGGGCTGTTGCAGAGGCGTAGGTCGAAGTTCATTGTGATGTGACCGCAGACGAGAGGACATAGTCGCCAGCAGGCATTGAGCTTGGTGGTCAGGCGCAAAGAACTCGCCAGGCAGACGGAGGGTTGTGCCGTAGATAAGTTTAGCGGCGGTGGAACTGACGTCCGTCTTGAACGCTCTGCGTATGCGTCAGGGTACAATGGGCAGTGCTTCGACCCAGGAGTGTT
>CM023487.1:85377267-85472885 GCA_013339685.2 Hyalomma asiaticum | reverse complement strand
TGTGACCTTCCACTCTGATGAAAAATCGTGGATGTATGCATCAGAAGATATCACAGGTAACACCACGAAACCTCTGATAAGCTGCATAGCATCAAAACAAAAAAAGGATTGCTCACCAGCAAAACTAAGTATGCATCCACATATTGAACTGCGCAGTGATTGTACAAATAAACCAGAAAGGAAAATACTGCACCTAAGAAAACCTTGCAGCATACAAAATGCCTTCAAACAGGCTTAAAAATAAGTAATCACAGCTCGCATTGAACGCATAAAATACAAGAACATCTCTTGATATTATTTGCTTTTTCGCATCAAAATATACAAACCACAAGAGAGTATAAGGGATGAGCGCCACACATGAGACAGGTCACTGATACTCTCTTGTGGTTTGTATTTTTTTAGTGCCACAAAACAAATGATTGCATACCAATTAGTCCAACAAAGTGTTCCGCTAATCTTGTGATAAAAATGGACCTACATGCACATTAGTGTTATGTTGTAAATCAATATATCGTATGAATCCTATAAACATAAAATGATAGAAAGGAACAAGAAATTGCCCGTAGTTCAACAAAGAACTTTTAGCATAAACCTAAACATATAAATCAAAGTAGAAAGATACAGGAGTAAAAAAAACACATATGAAAGACTAAATATAGGCAACTACACTACAGAGACATGTGCATAGGCAAGAAATTTTTCTCAGCTAGTTTTGTTTTGTAAAATGATTCTTGTGCATGTAAGTCGGGACAACATAACCAGAGGTTATCACAACCTACAGCTTTCTTACAATGAACATGCAGATTTGCAGTGTGCCGTCGTGTCTGATGTTACATGACAATGATGGGATGCCTGGAAATTTACGCTTCCGCAGTGAGCTTTTGGCACAGCCTAGTGTTTTGGACACTCCTACCCTATTGTGGTATAATTGAAACAGTGAATTAATGCTTCACTTAAACACTGTCAAAAGCACTTCCTGTCATAAGTTGCATCACCAGCACACGAAGTAGCTTAAGAAAAAAAAAGAGTATCATAATGAAAATTTTCGCTCTTATGCATGCATACTCTAATGAGGCAGGTCAAGGAGGGGGAGTGGGGTTGAGCTGGGGCAGTAAACTTGGTGAGGGCATAGACAAGCTGCTGCAGCAGGCACTCGATGTCAACTGGCACCCTGAACTCCTGCGCCAGGCGCTGTGCACCCAGCTACTGCTGGCTCGGCCTCTCGGATTCCTTGTGCTGGTTGAAAAAAAGATCAAAATCAATTTATGTGCAAGGCGATGCTAACGAGGCCTCACGGCATTACTGTTTTGATCTCAATTTATAGAATTGTAAGCTCATGCACAAATGCTATGTGAGTCTGTACTGAAGCACCACAAATTTACATGCACACTAACATACAGAAATAAAAGCACGCCTACCTTTAGGCAACATATACACTTGCATTTTTCAGAACATCCACATTTTGTTTTCATATACAGAGGTTATGTGAAAATGAGTAAGCAACTGTACCTCTATGTATCTGCACTTATACACGTACTGACCGACTTTAGCGAGCAATGCTGGAGGGGGGGTCTACGCTAATTTGGTATTGCACAGAGCACAAACAAAAGCCATGCGTGCAAAGCAAATGCGAACACTTCACGTGGAAAGCTCAACATCGAAGCTCGGGCTGTTTCCTTTCTTGACGTTCACAGCTTTAAACAAAACAACTAAGTTCCGATTTCAGAAGGTGGACAATAGTTAAATGAGTAAATCGCACATGGGTGCGAAAAAGGCAAATATCCTACTTGGCAAGCTGCATATCATGAGCATAGCAGATACGCGTGACAACCATTACTTCCCAAAAGAACTCGAGAAATAGCGCCCCTTATTGTGCAGGACTTATATATAAAAAAAGAGAAATGGCACCATTTGTATATTCCGAGTTGTACTTTTTACAGACATTAACACGAGCCACCATTTCATACGTTCGCACGTCTGTGAGGCGCATAAAACAAATCACTGAACATCACAACACGTTAGTTAAGCAGTGCTAAATATTGATGTTAAAATCTTATGGCACACACCCCAGTACACTTTATTTTCGTGCTCTCATTTCTAGCTTCGCAATCTCTGCCATTTAAACAAGGTAATGTAGTGCCTGTGCTTACTTTTGCGAATGCAGCAGCAGCTTTCTCGGATCGACGACGACAGTGGCTGGTAGCTTGCGCAACGTACTGCAGCTGATCACAGATTTCATGAAATTACGCTGTGCCATAGGGGTGCCCCGTCAAACGGCGCTCGCTACCTTGCGAGTTCTTGATCGCGGCCAGTTCACGATGCTCCACTTTACTGTCCGATAATATGACGAGCTGTCTTCCGAACAGCTTCCTGTTGCAGGAAAACAAAGCGCGCACATCAAACAATGCACGTAGCGGCAACACACCACGGCAGTAGCAGTTTGTGCTCACCTCAGTTCAGTGTCCCGTCACTCCCGGAAAAATTAGGAGTGTAGAATTTCTTCCCAGGCGAAAGTACTACGCTTCTGCGCCAAAGTTGCAAATGATACGGACGAATAACCGATGAAAACACAGTCAGCTGTTTCCCACAACGGTTGCCATTTTGTTCGCGCTCAGCGATATGGCTTGGATTCACGTACGGCGCAGATGTGGCTACGTCTAGAAATACACGTGTGTTTGCGTTTTGTTTGCCTCATATTTCCTTCGCTTTTGCGTTTTAATGCTACTAAGCCATTTTCATCTAATAAGCGCGCAACCGCAATTTTATTAACTACTTCCTTACCAAACATAATTACTATGCAAGCCCGCGAACGGCGGAGAAAGAGGAGAAAAAGCGGCCGCTTACGATTGGGCAATTTGAAATACGTCAAGCGTCGCCGCCCACCGATGACGACAACAGTGACGTAACGCCGAAAGGCATTGGAACGAAAAAAGGAATCGCTACGCGGTAGCACCCATGGTCTGCATCTTCCAGCTGTCTCGTGTCTGCCTCTTCAACAGATGTCTGGTGGCTGGACTCCGCAGCAGCGTCTAAACGTCTTTGTTTTAGAGGAGGCATGTCGCTGGCTTGCAGAAGGGATGCGAGGCTCCGCCTTTAGTTCGGCGGTTTTGCCTCTGGCCGTCCGTCTGGAGGAATGTTCGGTTTCGGCTTGAACGACATTCGTCGCGTCAAAGCCGATTTAGGTGGTGGAGGGCCGCCACTTGCATCTTTAGGGAGGTCCGAGTCATTAACGGTGTCGCCATGCCCTCGTTTGGCGGACATCGATACGATGCCTTCCATAGCTTCACTCCCATCTTTCGACGGGTCACATGGCGCAGCCGCTTCAACCACACAATTTTCGGTCGCGTTACCTTGAAGTGCCTCAACTTTTGATTCTTCCGGCGCTTCTTCCGAATTTTTTTGGTGGCTCGTTATCGACACCCGCTTCTCCGTCGCACAGGGGGGCGGTTCCGGCTTTTTTGGTTTCTCCGGTGCCGTTGCTGCTGCTTCTTCGGCTTCGACTTCGTCCATGAAATTTTCAGAAGCCTTCTTGTTTGTGGTGGGCCCTGTTATATTTGCGTACGTAGGGACACACTGGGTTTCGTCGTGGCCGAACCGTCGGCACCGTTGACACCGTGGGATTCGGCAGTCACGGCGAATGTGACCTTTCCCTTGGCAGCGCAAGCAGAGTGAGGCCTTACCAGGAATTACGACGAGAGCAAGTTCTCCAGCGACACGTACTTGGTGGGGAACGTCCTCAATGGTGACCCCTGCCTTTAGTTTCAGGCTTAGCACACGTGTTGTCGATCCTTTCTCTGACACACCGGACACACACCAGCGCTCCCTGTTCACGTCTGTGAGTTCACCGTACGGCTCGAAAGCCACACGTATGTCCTCACTAGTCACATTATGGAGCACCCAGTGTACCCTCACTCGTACCCCCTGGTTGTTTGGGTCGACGACCAGGCACCTCCTGTTTTTCACCTTAATAGGTCCGGCGGCCAACAACTTTCGCATACCTTCACGGCCTTTGAACGTCACGGCCCACACGTGATTCATTTGAAATGCACCTAAGGCTTCCACCTCAGGTAGCAACTCCAATTCAGCAAGCGCATCCCTGTAGTATTCGACTCGGTACGGTCTCGCTTGTAGGTCACCGTGCAAAAATACTGTGTTTAAAACAATACGACCTTTCGGCAGATGTGGCAGCAGTACTTGATAATCCTGGTTATCTTCCATAGCGTTCCTGTTTCCGCGGCTAAGCTGTGCCGCAAGCACTGGCTCGTCCGAGTCCATGATAACACGTCCGTCGCGCTCGGTGGCCGGAAGTGGAATCACTAGACCACGCCGGAACGGAGACTGCAAGAGCGAAAGCGTGTTGCCATTAGCGCGATTGCCGCATAGAGTTACTGATCAGAGTAACAAAAAAAAGAAGGTCTCACCCAGATTTGAACTCGGATCGCTGGATTCAGAGTCCAGAGTGCTAACCGTTACATCATGAGACCGATACCAAATATTCCGACGCCGGGAATCGAACCCGGGCCTCCTGGGTGAGAGCCAGGTATCCTAGCCACTAGACCACGCCGGAACGGGGACTGCAAGAGTGAAAGCGTGTTGGCATTAGCGCGACTGCCGCATAAATTCAGTTACTGAACAGAGTAACAAAAAAAAGAAGGTCTCACCGAGATTTGAACTCGGATCGCTGGATTCAGAGTCCAGAGTGCTAACCGTTACACCGTGAGACCGATACCAAATATTCCGACGCCGGGAATCGAACCCGGGCCTCCTGGGTGAGAGCCAGGTATCCTAGCCACTAGACCACGCCAGAACGGAGACTGCAAGAGCGAAAGCGTGTTGCCATTAGCGCGATTGCCGCATAAATTCAGTTACTGAACAGAGTAACAAAGAAAAAGAAGGTCCCACCGAGATTTGAACTCGGATCGCTGGATTCAGAGTCCAGAGTGCTAACCGTTACACCATGAGACCGATACCAAATATTCCGACGCCGGGAATCGAACCCGGGCCTCCTGGGTATGGTGGCTAGAAGGGAGGTGGGAGCATCGGCGGCCGCGGAGTGCACCTGCAGATCATGCCAGCAGCGGCGGCGCTGCTGTCGCACCTTAGATGGGCTGGCCGCGGCGGACGCCTTGCTGTCAAGCTTCCAGGCGCTCCGCGATCGAGATGGGAGGAAACTACAAAGCTTTCAAACAACTGGTTTTATGTGGAATCCGGCTGCGCATTTTAATAGATGCGGGAAACTTTGCACAGAATTTAGTGAAGCCAAAACGATGAGCTATTTCTAGTGTCATGCAAACGTAGGAGGCAGCATCTAAGAGGCGGTTTACTTCGGGATCACACTGCGTGTTAATTTCTATGTGCCGTCTCGAACATAGGCGCAATTACGCGCCTATGTTCGAGTATGTGCGAGTATAGGCTCGCAATTACGAAAGGACAATAACCTCCGTGAACCGTTTAAATATTATGCAGCTTTTAAGGACAGCTTATCGTTTTCTTAACATTGCGGCTGTTTACCTTGCGTCTATAGGATGAAAGTTTCATGTTTGGAGCATTTTATACATCTCGAGTGATGCATATACAAAGACAGCGTGCAAAGGCTTAAAAAAAACTGCATGTTTATTTTAGTGCATCACAGATATCGTGCAACAGGCAGTTCTAAAACAATCAAAGGAAATCAAAACTCCAATCATCTAATCAAACTTATGTAACGCGACGAAGCTTTAAGTAGCGCATTCGCTGACGCTGCTTGCCCTCTCGTGCCTTGTTTTCCGCTTTTACTATGAAATGCAGCCTTGTCATTGCATAAAACTTAATAAGGCTGTTAGTCAAATCTGTCGAATGTTGTTTGCAGCCAATATGGGTCAGTCGATTTTTTGTTAGCGCAGAAACCAGGTCCATTACACTATTTGCTCTCAGTTTGTTGAAGCTGAAGCAGTGTGTGAACGAGTCTTCCATCTTCGCAATAAAAGACTGCAATTGATCAGATGGGTAAAGTAGCCCTCCTCTGTCTACTTCTTGGATCAGGCAGGCATCCGCAGGCATTTCACAATCGCGAGGGTGAATGAGCGCTCTTGCACATTCATCACATTTGGTTTTGCTGAGCATCCTTCGGGCGACATATCCTGCAACGTAATAAATTACCCTGGAGTCACTCTTTGCAGACACCATTGCGCCGTGATCCATTTGAATGCCGGATGACGTGAGGATTTCATGGACCTCGCTGAGACACCCAACGTCCATAAGCTCGTCAAGCTTCTTCTCGACCTCTCTTCGGTCTTTGTTGCATCCACGTATGAGACTCTGGAGCATTGCCGGCGAAACATTTCCGTTTGCAGGCGCCTTTGCCAAACTACAGAACGAGAGGCAGTTGGCAGAAAGCAGAAACTGTGTTGGCGTCGGATGATCATTACTTCCGGACATTTGCCTCAATATACCAAACACATTTTCAAGAGGATCCTGACTTAGTCTGGAAGTTAAGAGGTACTGATAGCCCAGTTTTCCTGTAACATATTCGAGGATGGACACAGTGCTTGCTAGAGTGACGCGAAGCCCCTCCGCGGTGGCCTGGCTGAGAAAACCTAACTTTCCGACTTCTTCTTCCCAGGCATCTAAATAAGCAATAAAATCCTCCACTTCAGCCAAGACTAGTGAACTTGGGCGCATAGCATCACGGCTACAGCGGGAAGTCATGGCTGCAATCAGCTTAGCCATCCTTCTTATAAAGGATACGGTTGCCTCGCTAGAGCCGCTGCCATATATTCTTTCGATCTCTTCTCTGTATGCATACAGGCCTCTGACTATTTCATCACTGAAAAATGTGAAAGCAAAGTTTACCTTCATTTTTTCAAACCCATTTGGTTCGATGACAACTCTTGTTACACGAGGCATTATTTTGAGCCGCACAATATCCCTGTTGTCGCACTTCCACGCCTCTTTCACGACGTCTAACCTGACCCTTCCTTCAGGCACTTGAAGACCCGTTGACACAACGCTGTTGCGGGCGCACTTCACGAGATGCGGGAAGTCTGATAAAAAGTGCAGACTTCTGGTGTGATCTGCAGGGTGCTTTACTTTGCAGACAACTGACTTGGAAGTTCCTTTGATGCCGAACTGTCGCCACATACTCCTATTCCAGGATGCTCCATCTGTGGTCACAAAATCCACATAAAGGCCAGACTTCTCAGCAGCTAGTGTCGCATCAGTTATGATCTTCGCGAGCATGTCTCCCTTTACATTTCCATGGGAGCCAAATACTCCCAATATCTGGCTAAAGTTTCCTGAAAATGGCTGGTATAATACTACTAGACCATGATCGCATGTTTGTGTGCTTTGGTCAAGGGGAGTGTATTTACCCAGATCGACGAAGCCTTCAATAAACCCACTACTTGTCACCTTGAGGCTTTCTGAAAGCTTCATCTCGTCAATCAAAATGCCCCCATGCCTCTGAAACTCGTCCATACATTTGGTTTTTTCTGCGATGGCAGTGAAGACGTTTTCGTTGAACCCAAAGTTGCTCTTATAGTTCTTTACGTATTTGTTCAAGCAGCTTTTGCTTGGCAGAACCATTATTTTGTGCTTTCGAATGTGTTCGTATAACTTTGGGCTTTTTATCCTCATTATGATACAGTCTAGAAGCCACTCATCGCTGTACTTCATCCCCTGTGTTCCCTTCCTTTTTGCTGCATCAAAGCATGTCTGTACCTGCTGCCGTTGCTTTTCAGGAAGCTCAGACAGACTTTTCTGGAGGTTCGACTCAGACAGGGTAGAATTAGCTTTCTTCATCTTTGCAAGAATTGTCTCTAGGCGACTAACCTTGGCCTTTTGCCGCCTCAACTGTCTTCCCCGTTTAATCGTCAGTTGCTTGGAAGTACGCCGACCAGTAGCCACTCTCGCTTTCCTCTTCTTATAGGACGCTTGATTCAAAAGAAGCTTCTTTAGGTATCTGCAGTGGATACAGGGCCTTTGATCTTGAGAGACACCTGAGCACCTTTTGCTGTGGAATTTATTTCCGTGCATTCTGTGCTTTGATAGAGTGGCGCTCTGACGTTGCTCCAGTGGAACAGCACTTTGCTCAAAGCCCGAGCACACAATCATCTCATTGACCGAATGGAGCAGGCTCTTTACAGACTCCGCATCAAACACTTCCACTTTCTTCACAGTGACTCCTTGTACAAACACAGAACAGTGGTAGCGAGTATCCTCTGCGGAACACAAGACCAGTTTCTGGAAGGACAAACTGTCACCGGCTTGCGAACAAACAGTAAACGCGACAGCCTTCGGGGCATCCACAAGTAGGCATCTACACCAGTACTTGTTAGGAAGCATCTCACCTTGTAAGTAATCCAGCCTTTCCACTGTACACGCGCCGATAACAGGTGCACCGTCCGCTGTCGCATCCAAGGCACTGTCGTGTTCCATCGGAGGTTCATTCTCATCGTTCGTTTTTCGTTTCTTGCCGAGCACTTCTCCTCGGGATGTTCTGGAGTGGCGCTTCTGAGGAAGTTTCTTCGAGAGGTAAGACGGCGTGTTTGGGAATATCGTCGGTATTGCGTCCTCGGTGAGGCATGGCCGACCGCGAGGAATCTTCACGACTTCTCCATTCACGATGTGGGTGTAGTCTCTTAGAATAAACCGTTCCTCGAAATGCGACTCACACAGCACTGAAGTTTGATCGAGAATCTTGTCCGCACGTGGAACGGCCCGCCGCCATTCTTTCAGCCGGTCCTCGCTGCTGGGAACGGCAAAAACAGACTTTTTGACGCTTGCTTTTCTGGCTGAAACGTACCCGGTCGAGCATCCGGGGGCAAAACAGTGCGTCTGGCGCTTCACAGGCTTGCTCATCGCTATTCACTTCATGGGAATGCTTTAAACTTTCCCCAACGACAGCGCAAACGTAGCAACAGAGGCGCTCACGGTACACGTGCTACGCTTTTGACCGGAGAGAGCGATCTAAGAAGCTACGCGTGCGCCACCTCTCGTTGGCATGAACAACTGCTACACCCCCGCCCTCCCCTAGCAGGCTGCGATGCTCCCACCTCTCCTTCTAGCCACCATATCCTGGGTGAGAGCCAGGTATCCTAGCCACTAGACCACGCCGGAACGGGGACTGCAAGAGTGAAAGCGTGTTGCCATCAGCGCGATTGCCGCATAAATTCAGTTACTGAACAGAGTAACAAAAAAAAAAGAAGGTCCCACCGAGATTTGAACTCGGATCGCTGGATTCAGAGTCCAGAGTGCTAACCGTTACACCATGAGACCGATACCAAATATTCCGACGCCGGGAATCGAACCCGGGCCTCCTGGGTGAGAGCCAGGTATCCTAGCCACTAGACCACGCCGGAACGGAGACTGCAAGAACGAAAGCGCGTTGCCATTAGCGCGACTGCGCATAAATACAGTTACCTGATCAGAGTAACAAAAAAAAAGAAAACAAGGTCACACCGAGATTTGAACTCGGATCGCTGGATTCAGCGTCCAGAGTGCTCACCGTTACACCATGAGACCGATACCAAATATTCCGACGCCGGGAATCGAACCCGGGCCTCCTGGGTGAGAGCTTTTTTTTTCTTTATTGCCTTGTTTTACAAGAATGACAGAACTATACAACAAAGGTCAAAGCAAATGAAAATACTCAGAACAATTTAAAGCAAATCAACTCATCAAAAATTCCAACCCATCCTGGTGGTTCTTGTTGGCTCTGATAATGTTGTCGCATGTAGCTCACATGTTCAATGAAATGTTCCCGAACAGTTTTGGGTTTGACGTCTACGTGTCTTACTGCCATTCTAGTTTTCCATATACTGTGGAGGCTGAGTACCATTATCAAATCGTAGGGCACATCGTAATTCTCAACCGGCAAATATCTGATTCCATGTGGTGTTATTGGCAACTGCTTTTTTATTGTTCGTTGAAGGATATCCCAATGAAAAATGGGATCCCAGCATTCAATGAAAACGTGCTCTATTGTTTCCGGCTTTCTGCATAGCAGGCAGTTCACTGTCCATGGTACAAATATTCCTTTCTCTTGTAGCCATGTTTTAACAGGTAATGTATTTGTGTGTAGCTTGAAGAAAAAGGACTTTACGTGGGATCTTATTGGCATTTTCTTAATTCGTCTTAGAACGTCCTGTCCACAGCCTCCAGAGTATATTGTTCTGTACATAGGCACAGGCAACATGCTGTCTAACAAATCTTTATACAATGTTTTCCTTCCTACTGCACTTAAATATTCTAAAGAAAAACGTACCGCAAGCATTCGGAAGGCGAGAACAACTTCCCGCCAATAACCTTTAAAACTTTGTATGGTGGTTTTGCTGGTTGTCACAATAAAATGAGGCAGTGCTTTTTGTAGGCGAGCCTGTATAACGGCACGCAGAAATGGGTCGCTCTGATCCCTTAAAAACATGAACCGTGAAACAATTTGTTTTATAAACAGATGTGACAAACTAAGTCCACCTTTTTTCACAGTCAAAAACAGGTTCGTTCGACTAGTTCTCTCCCATGTTCCTCCCCATATAAACATTGCGAAAACTCTGTGGATCCTTTGTACATTTACACGCGACATAAACAGAACTTGCATGACATACCACAGTTTTGCTGTTAGAAACACATTACAGGTTGTTGCGCGTGCAAACATTGACAAATTACGACCCTGCCACGCATGAATTTGGTCTCTCATTCTTTCAGTCTCTTCTCTCCAATACTGCTCTGTATCATCGTAACTCTGCAGCGGTACTCCTAAATATTTCCTAGGCATTGCTATCCATTGCATACCAGCGAATAATTCTGGCTTTTGACTCCAATCACCGTGCCAAAATCCCGCACTCTTCTCCCAATTAATCTTGCAACCAGACTCCCTGCAAAAGCTTTCCGTTAATTTGACTACCTCTTTTATGCTTTCTCGATCGTGACAAAATACAGCAATGTCGTCAGCATATGCGAGCACTTTTATTTCTGCTGTATTAATCACAAAGCCACGGATACTTTGTTTACTAATTAAGCTTAAGCAGAAAGGCTCTATGTAAATATCAAAAAGTAATGATGAGAGAGGGCATCCCTGACGAATGCTTGAAAGAATCTGAATAGGTTCAGTTAACTTCTTGTTTATGATAGCACGTGTAGTGCAATCTGAGTATGCCATTTTCACTCCCCCTAATATTACTTCACCTACGTTGACATATTCTAGTATTGAAAACAGGACTTCGTGTGATACATTGTCGAACGCTTTCTCCAAGTCCAGTTGCAACATTGCAACTCGACCCGAGAGAGCATCACAGCATTCCAGCACGCAACGGGCTACATGTGTATTTGTAAAAATTGTCCGGCCTTTGATTCCACAAGTTTGATGTGGTCCTACTAGACGCGTGATGACGCTTTGAAGCCTTTTTGCTAGTACCTTCATGAATATTTTGTAATCACAATTTGTCAGGCTTATTGGTCTGTATGATTTTACCGATAGTAGTTTAACCGGGTCTTCACTCTTTGGAATTAAAACTATGTGGGCAGTTCTAAATGTCGGTGGCATTCTTTCTGTTGCATACATTTCCTTGAACACGGCGAGCAATACATGACTAATCTCTGCTTTGAAGGCTTTGTAGAATGCACCACCTACACCATCAGGTCCCGGGGATTTTCCCAAACTAAGTGCATCAATAGCATCTCCTATTTCTCGCAATGTGATCGGCGATTCGAGACTTGCTTTATCCTCGTCTTCTAAGCGTGGCATGACATTCAGAAATTGGCTTTTGAAGCCCTCTGTTACATTTTTCTTGTTTCCTACTAACTCGCGGTAGTGTTCGACGAACGCTTTCTCTATCAAGGCAGGTTCGGCAGTTGTCTCGTTCTTATATATAATCTCCTGTATATCTTTTCTACTCGCATATCTTTTTTCATCGCTTAGCGCACGTTTTGTGGGAACTTCCCCGCTCCATAATCTTTCCGATCTGGCTCGCACCATTGCTCCTTTGTATCGTTCTTCGTCTATAAGTTCAAGTTTAGTTTTAATCTCTTTGATCTGTTTCATACACGATCCAGGATGTGCCTGCTCGATGTTCATGAGCAATTCTAGATCGCGAGTTAATTCTTTCTCTTCTTGTTTTTCCTGCCGTTTCAACACAGTTGCCCTTTCTATAGCTTTCATTTTAAGATCAGACTTAAACATTTCCCAAGTTTTAATGACGTCATCTGCCGGCTCTGTATTCATGGAATTGATCATGCCTTTTACATCTCTCACGAAAACTTCATCGTGAAGAAGTTTATCATTAATTTCCAAAGATCCCAGTTGAATTTCGATTCCCTTCGTTTCTCTCCTAAATTACACATGACTAGACTGTGATCAGAAAATGAGACATGTTTCACGCTATAACTTTGACATAGTGGTACCAATTCTAATGGAATGTACAGTCGGTCCAACCGCGCATGGCTTTCACCTTGATGGTGCGTGTAAGGTGATGCTTCTGCTGTTGATAAAATGTGACCTATGTCTTCCAAATCATACTCACATACAAGTTCATTTAGTACTTGTGCACTTGGATCTGCACGCTGCTGTTTCTTTGCGCGGTCTTGTGGTCTACACACACAATTAAAATCGCCCATCATAATTACATATCGCTCACACTTCACGTATGCTTCTAGCTGTTGAAAAAAAAATTTACGGTCGCGCTCATCATTTGGCGCATACACACACAAAACGCGCCACTTAAAACCCGAGAAAGAAAAATCAAGAATAACGAAACGCCCGGTAGTACATACAGTGACTTGTTCTTCAACAATACCTACACTGTTTCGAATGAATAGGGCACAGCCCCCTGAAGTACCAGCCGCATGACACACACAAACGTTATAATATGTTGTAAAGGGCTGCACCATGCGGTCCGTCTGTTCTTGGCTTTCCACCTTCGTTTCTTGCACGGCGATTATGTCCATATCGTTTTCTTGGAAAAGGCGGCTTAATTGGTATTGCCGCCGCCTGCTCGCTAAGCCACGAACATTCAAAGTACCTATACGAAGGGGCTTATTAATAAATAGTGCCATAGTTAAGCTTGATCAGGCGGATCGCATGGAGCTTACCGTGAACAATTTGTGCAGGGACATCTTTTGTTCAGCTGTTGTGGCCCGTCGTGTCACGCTGACGGTATTTTCCGGACCCTCGGTGCGGTTGCGCCGGCTGGTAGCTCGACACCATGGTAGTAGCAGGGTAATCACAACTAGAAAATTCACAGAAATGCACAAATGTTATCCCTCGCTAATGCGAGGGCTGTATTTCCCCCGCCTTTCGGTCAGGAGGGATGCTGGGCCTTGGTTTGAAGCGCGCCCGTCTGACTACAACCGCCTTGGGGGGTGGTTCATCTTCGCTACTTGCACTGGGCTTGGTTGTTCCGTTTCCGGCATCTTCGAGCGGTCTCTTGGCAGAAACGGCGCTCTCAGCATCCATCGCCTCAGTCGCCTGTCCGTCCGCTGGTGCTTCCGACGCAGTTTCCTCCTCGACTAACGGTGCTTGTTCTGTCTTCGGCTCTTCTGCCAAAGAGTCTTCTTTTCCCCTTGGTGCGTCGTCGTCTTCAGGAAATATACCTTTCCACGCATCTGTCTGAGCGACTTCATGTCCCGCTGTTTTCACATTTTCCTGGTCTTGCGTATTACGGGCTGCCTCTTCAGCGTCGGCTTCGTCCATCAGAAGCTCTGCTTCTTTGTCCTTCTTCGGTTTGCTCGTGACACTTGCATAGGTCATTACGCAGTCCGTGTCGCTGTGGCCGAAGCGCCTGCACTGTGAACAGCGAGGAACGCGACAATCACGTCGAATGTGGCCTGTACAGTTACAGCGGAGGCATAATGGTGCTCGATTCGGCACAACCACCAACGCCAGTTCGCTCCCGACACGTAACTGGTGAGGAATGTCGTCGACGGTGATGCCAGTCTTCAGCTTTAAGGCCACTACTCGGGTTGTCGATGCCCTGTCCGTGATACCGCGTACACGCCACCTTTCCTTCGTTACTTCCGTAACATTCCCGTACGGCTCCAAGGCAACACGCACATCGTCCTCGCTGACTCCATAAAGTAACCAGTGCAGCTTCATTCGTATTCCACGGTCATTCGGATTGACAACGACGCACCTGCGGTCTTTAACTTGAATTTCGCCCGCTTCCAACATTTTCTTCATCGCCTCTGCACTCTTGAATGTACGGCACAGACGGTGATTCATTTGATACGCCCCAGAGCGATAACGTCTGGGAGCGCACAAGCTGTTCCAGAGCATTCGCGAAAATTTTCTACGCGGTTATGGCCCGTGCACGCAAATCCGCATGCAGGAAAAATAGTATTCGCAACACACCTGACCCTGTAGGAAGTTGAGGCAATACGACTTGGTAGTTCGTGTCAGCCGATCGGCAAACGACCTGTTACCGCGGCTTTCACAAGCCGCTGAATCCGCTCCGACGGAGCCCATGTCACAAACGTTCCGTTCACTACGGTGACCGGAAATGGAAACTCGACCCGCCGGAACGGGAGACTGCAAGAGTGAAAGCGTGTTGCCCTTAGCGCGAATTGCCACATAAATTCAGTTACTGAACAGAGTAACAACAAAAAGAAGCGTCTCACCGAGATTTGTGATCGAACCCGGGCCTCCTGGGTGAAAGCCAGGTATCTAGCCACTAGACCACGCCGGAGATGGAAAGCGTCAGTGCAGCGGTTCTGCTGGCCTCTGATTTATGTTGATGCGCTGTGAGGAGGAAAAAAAGCAAAAAATAATTAGGTCTCACCGAGATTCGAACTCGGATTGCTGGATTCAGAGTCCACAGTGCTAACCGTTACACCATGAGACCACATGCTTCCGACGCCGGGAATCGAACCCGGGCCTCCTGGGTGAAAGCCAGGTATCCTAGCCACTAGACCACGCCGGAGATGGAAAGCGTCAGTGCAGCGGTTCTGCTGGCCTCTGATTTATGTTGATGCGCTGTGAGGAGGAAAAAAAGGAAAAAATAATTAGGTCTCACCGAGATTCGAACTCGGATTGCTGGATTCAGAGTCCACAGTGCTAACCGTTACACCATGAGACCACATGCTTCCGACGCCGGGAATCGAACCCGGGCCTCCTGGGTGAAGCCAGGTATCCTAGCCACTAGACCACGCCGGAGATGGAAAGCGTCAGTGCAGCGGTTCTGCTGCCTCTGATTTATGTTGATGCGCTGTGAGGAGGAAAAAAAAGCAAAAAATAATTAGGTCTCACCGAGATTCGAACTCGGATTGCTGGATTCAGAGTCCACAGTGCTAACCGTTACACCATGAGACCACATGCTTCCGACGCCGGGAATCGAACCCGGGCCTCCTGGGTGAAAGCCAGGTATCCTAGCACCTAGACCACGCCGGAGATGGAAAGCGTCAGTGCAGCGGTTCTGCTGGCCTCTGATTTATGTTGATGCGCTGTGAGGAGGAAAAAAAGGAAAAAATAATTAGGTCTCACCGAGATTCGAACTCGGATTGCTGGATTCAGAGTCCACAGTGCTAACCGTTACACCATGAGACCACATGCTTCCGACGCCGGGAATCGAACCCGGGCCTCCTGGGTGAAGCCAGGTATCCTAGCCACTAGACCACGCCGGAACGGAGACTGCAAGAGTGAAAGCGTGTTGCCATTAGCGCGATTGCCGTATAAATTCATTTACTGATCAGTGTAACAAAAAAAAAGAAGGTCTCACCGAGATTCGAACTCGGATTGCTGGATTCAGAGTCCACAGTGCTAACCGTTACACCATGAGACCACATGCTTCCGACGCCGGGAATCGAACCCGGGCCTCCTGGGTGAAAGCCAGGTATCCTAGCCACTAGACCACGCCGGAACGGAGACTGCAAGAGTGAAAGCGTGTTGCCATTAGCGCGATTGCCGTATAAATTCATTTACTGATCAGTGTAACAAAAAAAAAGAAGGTCTCACCGAGATTCGAACTCGGATTGCTGGATTCAGAGTCCAGAGTGCTAACCGTTACACCATGAGACCACATGCTTCCGACGCCGGGAATCGAACCCGGGCCTCCTGGGTGAGAGCCAGGTATCCTAGCCACTAGACCACGCCGGAACGGAGACTGCAAGAGTGAAAGCGTGTTGCCATTAGCGCGATTGCCGTATAAATTCATTTACTGATCAGTGTAACAAAAAAAAAGAAGGTCTCACCGAGATTTGAACTCGGATCGCTGAATTCAAAGTCCAGAGTGCTAACCGTTACACCATGAGACCACATGCTTCCGACGCCGGGAATCGAACCCGGGCCCCCTGGGTGAGAGCCAGGTATCCTAGCCACTAGACCACGCCGGAACGGAGACTGCAAGAGTGAAAGCGTGTTGCCATTAGCGCGATTGCCGTATAAATTCATTTACTGATCAGTGTAACAAAAAAAAAAAAGACGGTCTCACCGAGATTTGAACTCGGATCGCTGGATTCAGAGTCCAGAGTGCTAACCGTTACACCATGAGACCGATACCAAATATTCCGACGCCGGGAATCGAACCCGGGCCTCCTGGGTGAGAGCCAGGTATCCTAGCCACTAGACCACGCCGGAACGGAGACTGCAAGAGTGAAAGCGTGTTGCCATTAGCGCGACAGCCGCATAAATACAGTTACCTCATCAGAGTAAAAAAAAAAAGAGAACAAGGTCTCACCGAGATTTGAACTCGGATCGCTGGATTCAGAGTCCAGAGTGCTAACCGTTACACATGAGACCGATACCAAATATTCCGACGCCGGGAATCGAACCCGCGCCTCCTGGGTGAGAGCCAGGTATCCTAGCCACTACACCACGCCGGAACGGAGACTGGAAGAACGAAAGCGTGTTGCCATTAGCGACAGCCGCATAAATATAGTTACCTCATCAGAGTAAAAAAAAAAGAGAACAAGGTCTCACCGAGATTTGAACTCGGATCGCTGGATTCAGAGTCCAGAGTGCTACCGTTACACCATGAGACCGATACCAAATATTCCGACGCCGGGAATCGAACCCGGGCCTCCTGGGTGAGAGCCAGGTGTCCTAGCCACTAGACCACGCCGGATTTTTTTTTCTTTATTGCCTGCTTTGACACCAAATGAACACACATATACATATATACAAACAAATCACTCACACTAAAAATACATGGTCATATTAAAAATGCTTAAAGTTTACAAGTTCATCTAGAATAGCCACCCACTCAGGAGGGTCGGCTTGCGCACGATACTGTGCTCTTAGATTTGCAATGCTTGCAATAAAATTTTCCCGCACCGAACAAACTTTCACATCGACATGGCGTACTGCCATCCTTGTTTTCCATAAGCTGTGGAGGCTCAGGAGCATGAACATATCGCAAGGTGTTCCATCACTATTATCTGTGGGCAGAAACCGTATACCAATTGGTGTAATTGGAAGTTCTTTTTTAAGTGTTCTCTGTAAAATGTCCCAATGGAAGACAACGTCCCAACAATCAATGAATATATGATCGATAGTCTCCGGTTTTTGCAGAGTGAGCAGTCAACACTCCATGGCACGTAAATACCTTTTTCGTGTAACCACGTTTTAACTGGCAAACAATTGGTATGTAGATTAAAGAAGAAAGATTTTACTGTGGAATTAACGGGCATCCTTCTCACACGCTTCAAAACGTCATTTCCTGGACCTCCACAGTTAACAGCTCTGTATATTGGTGTAGGCAACATTACATCGATTAAGTCTTTGTACAGTTTCTTCTTTGTAATGTTAGACAAATATTCCAAAGAAAACCATGCACGTAATATCCGAAACGACATAATCACCTCACGCATATACCCAGTCACACCTTGCCCACTGTATTCACAGCACGTTATGACGAATTCTGGTAGGGCACTTGCCAGTCGAACCTGTATCACCGTGCGTAAGAACTCGTCACTTTGCTCTCGTAAAAAAAAGAAACGCGACACAAGCTGCCTGATATACAGGTGAGCAAGCCCCAGTCCGCCACTGCGGACTGACCGAAATAAATTGGTGCGACTGACGCGTTCAAAAGTTGAACCCCATATAAACACAGCGAAAACCCTATGAATCTTTTGCACACACATCCTAGTCATGAACATAATTTGCAAAACATACCATACTCTGGCAACTAAAAACAAATTACATGCACTGGCACGTCCGAACATTGACAGGCCTCGGCCAGTCCAGCTGCTTGTTTTTTCCCTCATCTTGTCAGTTTCTTCAAGCCAATAATCTTTAGTATCTCTGTAGTGCTGTAGCGGCACTCCCAGGTACTTCACAGGTGTAGTCGTCCACCGTGTCGAAGCGAAGTGTTCTGGCGTTACGTCCCAGTTGCCGTGCCATATACCAACGCTTTTATCCCAGTTGATCTCCGATCCTGATTGCTTGCAGTATGCCTTTGTGACTCGAACAACTTCCTGGACGCTTTTTTGGTCATCACAAAAAACAGCAATATCGTCCGCGTAGGCCAGCACCTTCACTTCAGTCATCTGTAGTCTAAACCCTCTAATATTTTCGTTACTGATTACAGCCAAACAGAAAGGCTCAAGGTATAATGCAAAAAGTAAAGGGCTTAGTGGACACCCTTGCCGAACACTTGATTTGACAGGTATTCTTTGACTAAGGCTTTTGTTAATTATAACCTGTGTAGTACAGTCCTGATATGCCATTTTAACTCCCTGCATAATAACATCACCTACGTTTACATGGTTAAGTATCAAAAAAAGTACTTCGTGCGACACTCTATCAAAGGCCTTTGCTAAGTCGAGCTGTAACATGGCAACTCGGCCAGCAAAAGCGTCAACACATTCAAAGACACTGCGAGCTACATGAGTGTTCGTACAGATAGTACGTCCTTTTATGCCACATGTTTGATGTGGTCCCACCAAGTCTTTTATCACAGTTTGTAACCTGTTCCCAAGAATCTTCATTAACACTTTGTAATCACAGTTGGTTAGACTTATTGGCCTATATGAACTTACTGACAGTAGCTCCTCACGGTCATCTGTTTTCGGAATTAAAACCATGTGGGCACTTCGAAAAGACGGCGGTAGTTGTTTTTTGTCGTACGCCTCCGCGAAGACATGATACAATATCTGTGATAACGCAGGCGCAAAAGCCTTATAGAATTCGGCTCCCAGGCCATCCGGCCCCGGCGCCTTTCCTAGCAGCCATATGTTCTATCGCGTGTTCAATTTCTCGCTTGCTGATCGTCTCTTCTAATCTTTCTGTTTCCTCTTTATCCAGTCGTGGCATGGCCTTCAAAAAGTTTGTTTGAAAGCCCAAGTCAACCGATCTCTTGTAACCAAATATTTTGCGGTAATGTTCTTCAAAAGCACGTTTGATCATTTCACACTCTGAAGTTATGTGATCATCGTACACTATTTGTTTGATTTCCTTTTTAAGGGCGTATCGCTTTTCGTCTGCCAGCGCGCGTTTATTTGGCCGCTCATCGACCCAAAATCGTTCGGCTCTTGCCCGGACCGTAGCAGCCTGATATTTTTCATCGTCGATAGCTTCTAGTTCTTTCTTCACTTTACTGATATGTCCTGTAAACATTCCTGGTTCGGCACTCTCCATTTCAAGCAGCAGTTCAAGTTGTCGTTGTAGCTCTTTTTCTTTCATTTTTTCATTGTGGCTCTTCACGCTACCCCTTTCTATCGCTATCATTTTAACCTTGATCTTTAGGTCCTCCCACGCTTCCGCATAGTGCGCTGGCTCCTTAGCTAGCACTTTTTCAATTTCCTCTTGTACTTTCTTAACGAAGCGCTCATCTTCAAGAAGCTTCCTATTAAATTTCCATAGGTACCAGTTGAATTTACGTTCTTTCGGTCGGGACCCAATTTCAAAGTGTACCATACTGTGATCACTGAAGGAGACTGGCTTCACACCATAGTTGCTGCATATTGGTGCTATAGCAAGCGATACATACACTCTATCCAACCTCGCATGACTGTCACGTTGAAAATGCGTGTATTTTGGTTGTGTGGCGCCCATGAATAAGCGGCCAACATCTTCCATGTCGTATTCCTGGACCAGGGTATTTAGCAAAAGAGCACTTTTATCGCGCACCAAGGTTCGCTTAGCGCGATCATCGGTATAGCATACGCAGTTAAAATCTCCCAACAATATACCATATCTATCACACTTGAGATACTGTTCAAGCTCTGCGAAAAAGGCACTTCTCTCCTGCATATCGTTCGGCACATACACACAAATCAGTCTCCATTGATAACCGCTAAAAGAAAAATCATACACGATAAGCCGGCCAGTTTCATTAACCTCGAGAAATTGTTCTGTAATATCCAAACTTTTCCGCACCAAAAAAAGACAGCCACCGGACGTACCGACGGAATGGCATACGCATGCGTTGTAGTATGTTCTAAAAGGTGCCACCATGCGATCAGTTTGTTCTTCGCTTTCAACCTTTGTTTCCTGCATTGCTACAGGATCCAGTTGATTCTAAGCACATAGGCGATTAACTTGGTACTGCTTTCGTCTTGCGGCAAGACCTCGAACCTTAACGGTTGCAACACGCAGTCCTCTAACCAAATCCCCTACCATAATAATTTGGAGCAAACTAATCGCACGGTTCTTCTACACACCCCTCGCGCGCTAAACCTAGGCTAATCGAATCACGCGTACAATAAGGCAAACATACAACACTTGCCACTTTTCAATTGTGGTTTGGATGCGTACCTCAGATACGCAGCACATCCGCCTCCTCGTCTTCGTATCCATTGTGCGTGGTTCATCGCCCATTCGCCATGAAAGGCATGGGCTGGCGTCCTACACGAGTCTCGTGACCGCCGGTTTTCTATCCGGCGGAATGTTCGGCTTTGGTCGGAAAGTTGGCCGCCTTGTAACCACAGCCTTGGCGGTGGTTCCTCGCTTGTAGGGTCTCCTGTTTGGTCTTGTTCACCAGTCGCTTGGTCACGACTCCTCTTCGTTCACACTTCCACTGGTGGAAGCTACGTCCATTTCGTCATACTGTGGCCCTTCGCTGTCTTGATCCCGGAGCTCTGTGCCTTTTGCGAGTCGCTGCCTTCCTTCACTTTCTCTTGCCTATCGCCCGCTCGCGAGTCAAGTTGCTCAGGGGGCGTCAGTCCAGGGGGCGTCTCCTGTACTTTCACATTCTGCGCGTCACCAGGACATACTTCCTCGACTTCGGCTTCGTCCATAAGGAGTTCCGCCACTTCTTCCTTCTCTGTAGGGCCTGTCACACTCGCGTACGTTCTAACGCATTGTGACTCATCGTGTCCATAACGCCGGCAGAGCGCGCAGCGTGGAACGCGACATTCACGCCGTATATGCCCTGTGTTCCGGCACCGAAGGCAGAGCGCAGCTCGGCCTGGCGCGACAACCAATGCCTCCTCGCCTGCGACACGCAGCAAATGTGGCACGTCGTCCACGGTTAGGCCTTTCCGCAGTACCAAGGTGACAAGCCGTGTTGAAGAACTCTTGTCTTGCAGACCATGAACGCGCCACCGCTCCCGCGTAATCTCCTTAACAACGCCGTAGGGTTCCAAGGCCTCGCACACATCCTCATCTAGCAGGTTGTGGAGCAGCCAGTGAACCTTCAGGCGTATGGCTTGATTTCCAGGGTCGATAATCAGACAGCGACGCCCCTTCACCTTGACTTCTTTTCCTCGTAGCATTTCTTTCACCGCATCAGCATTCTTGAAAGTCACCGCCCACACGTGACTCATTTTATATGCCCCTAACGCAACTACGTCAGAGAGCACCTTCAAGTTTTCCAGCATGTCCCTGAAGTGTTCCACACGATACGGCCTTGCACTCACATCGGCATGTAAAAACAAAGTATTGGAAACAACTCGCCCAGTAGGTAATTGTGGCAGAAGGATATTCCGTGGAATCCTTGACAGTTGTCTTGGTACCGCGGCCCTGTTGGGCCGCTGAAGCCGCCCCGTTGTTAACGGAGCACATGTCACCCACGTCCGTTCACTACGGTGGCCGGAAGTGGAATCTCACTAGACCACGCCGGAACGGAGACTGCAAGAGCGAAAGTGTGTTGCCATTAGCGCGACAGCCGCATAAATTGAGTTAGTGAACAGATTAACAAAAAAAAGTAGGTCTCACCAAGATTTGAACTCGGATCGCTGGATTCAGAGTCCAGAGTGCTAACCGTTACACCATGAGACCGATACCAAATATTCCGACGCCGGGAATCGAACCCGGGCCTCCTGGGTGAGAGCCAGGTATCCTAGCCACTAGACCACGCCGGAACGGAGACTGCAAGAGCGAAAGCGTGTTGCCATTAGCGCGACTGCCCCACCATAAATTCCGTTACTGAACAGAGTAACAAAAAAATAAAAAAGAAGGTCTCACCGAGATTTGAACTCGGATCGCTGGATACAGAGTCCAGAGTGCTAACCGTTACACCATGAGACCGATACCAAATATTCCGACGCCGGGAATCGAACCCGGGCCTCCTGGGTGAGAGCCAGGTATCCTTGCCACTAGACCACGCCGGAACGGAGACTGCAAGAGCGAAAGCGTGTCGCCATTAGCGCGACTGTCGCACAAATTTAGTTACTGAACAGAGTAACAAAAAAAAAAAAGAAGGTCTCACCGAGATTTGAACTCGGATCGCTGGATTCAGAGTCCAGAGTGCTAACCGTTACACCATGAGACCGATACCAAATATTCCGACGCCGGGAATCGAACCCGGGCCTCCTGGGTGAGAGCCAGGTATCCTAGCCACTAGACCACGCCGGAACGGAGAGTGCAAGAGCGAAAGCGTGTTGCCATTAGCGCGACTGCCGCATAAATTCAGTTACTGAATAGAGTAACAAAAAAAAAGGTCTCACCGAGATTTGAAGTCGGATCGCTGGATTCAGAGTCCAGAGTGCTAACCGTTACACCATGAGTTTTTTTTCTTTATTTCCTGTTTTTCTCACAAAGTACACATTGGACAAAAATTCATGGCTCTGAATTCATCATTGGGACCACACACTCTTTTCTGTTAGTAATACTTCGCCGTTAGTAATTTATCCATCACAGGTAACCAATCAGGTGGCTCAGGAAGTTCACGCAATACACTTCTCACGTACAACAGATATTCATGTAGGTATACCTTAGCCGGTTTTGCGTCTTCGTGTTCATTTCTTATATCCATTCGAGTTTTCCATACACTGTGCATAGTTATCAGCATTATCAGGTCACATGGCACGCCCTCGGTTTCTTCACATGGCAAGTAGCGAATTCCAAAAGGCGTGAGCTGAAAGTCTTTCTTTATCGTCCTTTGAAGGACGTCCCACAAGAACACAGAATCGGAGCAGTCCAGAAAGATGTGTTCAATTGTTTCAGCCTTCCTACATATCATACAGTTAACGCCCCATGGAAAATAAAACCCTTTGTCTTTCAGCCATGGTTTAACCGGGAGCGTGCCAGTGTGTAACATAAAAAAGAATGTCTTAGTTGATGATCTGATAGGCATTCTATTCACTCTTTTAAGCACGTCCCTTTCTCGTCCTAATACATATATTGCACGGTATAAAGGTACAGGGCACATAATATCAACTAAATCCTTATACAGTTGTTTCTTTGTTACCAAGGACAAATAATCAAAAGAAAAATGCACTACAAGGAACTGAAAAGCATACACAACTTCTTTTAAAAAACCTTTCAATGCTCTCCGCTGCGAGCTGTATGCCGATACAATGTAGCCTGGTAACTCGTCGCGCAGTCGTACTTGTATAACAGCGCGTAGGAAACCATCACTTTGATCTCTCAGATAAAAGAAACGCAAAACAATCTGTTTGAGGAACAAATGCGACAAACCAAGTCCCCCTTTCTTTACCTTGCGGAAAAGATTAAGTCTGCTAGTACGTTCCCAAGTAGATCTCCATATAAATACGGCAAATATTCGATGCAACTTTTGTACACACACTCGCGACATAGATAATACCTGCAGCATATAAAACACTTTCGCAACAAGAAACACATTGCAAACCGCAGCGCGCGCAAACATGGAAAGCTCACACCCACCCCATTTAGTCGTTTTGGTCCTAATCTCTTCAGTTTCGGCGGCCCATTGCTCGGTGGTTTCCTGATAATATTGCAGAGGAACGCCGAGATACTTGGACGGCATATTTGTAAATTTGATCCCTTGCATTTGTGCTGGTTTTGCACTCCATTCACCGTGCCAGAAACCTAGACACTTGTGCCAACTAATCGCACTTCCTGTGAGTCTACAAAAGGTTCGTGCATCCCCTATAGCCTCCACTATACTCTTCTCATTTTCACAAAATATCGCGATATCATCAGCGTACGCTAGGACTTTTACTTCCGTTGACAAAAACTGATACCCTGTTATTTTTGTATTATTCAACACTTTCAAACACAAGGGTTCTAAGTAGATTGCAAACAACAGAGCTGAGCAAGGGCAACCTTGACGCACGCTAGATTTCACAGCTATGTCCGGGGTAAGTCTTTTGTTAATTACTAGTCTGGTAGAGCAATTCTTGTATGCCATTTTCACTCCATCTCTTATTACAGTCCCCACACTAACGCGATCCAGTATCGCAAATAGTATTTCTTGACTTACTCTGTCAAATGCTTTTTCTAAGTCTAATTGTATCATTGCTATTCGTCCATAGGACGCATCACAACACTCCAAAATTGTTCTTGCCGTATGAATATTAGTGAAGATGCTCCTACCTTTTATTCCACAAGTTTGGTGTGAACCAACAACGCTCGTAATCACTGTTTGAAGTCTTTTGGCCAAAACCTTCATAAATACCTTGTAGTCTACATTCGTGAGACTTATAGGCCTATAGTTTTCCACCGACTGCAACTTCTCAGCATCATCATTCTTCGGGATGAGTATAACGTGACTTGCTCTAAACGATGGAGGCAATTGCTTTAGATCGTATGCTTCTATTAACACGCGGTGTAGTATCTCCGATATTTCAGTCTTGAAAGTTTTATAAAATCCTGCCCCTATGCCATCGGGCCCAGGCGACTTACCCGTCCGAAGGTCATCAATTGCTTGCCCAACTTCTTCTATCGTTATCGGCGTCTCAAGACTTTCCCTAACGTCATCATCCAGCGTTGGCATCAGTGATAAAAACTCTCTTATATATTCATCTTGCACTTCCATTTCTATACCCAGTAATGTTCGATATCTTTCTAGGAATGCGTTTTCGATAAAATCCTGCTCTGTTGATAGCACACCCTCATAGCGTATTTCTTTAATCTCATTTCTCATTGCATAACGCTTTTCCTCTGCAAGCGCACGTTTTGTGGGCACTTCGCCCATCATGAAGCGTTCCGCACGTCCTCTTATCACTGCACCCATATATCGTTCTTCAGCGATGCGTTCCATCTGTCTTTTAACATCTTTGATTTCTTTACTGAATAATCCGGGTATTGTGCTGTCGGCATTTAGTAAGTAATCGAGCGTACACTGTAATTCTTTCTCTTTTTGTTTTTCCTTATATCGTACGATTCCTGCTCTCTCGATCGCATACATTTTGACATCATTTTTAAATTGCTCCCAAACGGCTATAATGCTCGTGTTCTCAATGGAGAGAGCGTCCCTAGCTTTCTGGCTCACAACTTTCACGAAGGTCTCATCTTTCAAGAGTTTTCGTTTAACTTCCATAATTCCCAGTTAAACTTCATATTTTTCTTTTTTCTGCCAATTTCGACCGTGACTAGACTGTGGTCGCTGTAGTTGACATGCTTCACAGCATAGTTCGCGCATAAAGGTACGATATTTTCAGCCACATAAATGCGGTCCAGTCTAGCATGGCTTTGTTGCTGAAAATGCGTAAACTGCACATAGTTGCTACGGAGAACATCACCAACGTCTACTAATGCACACTCTTCAGCTATTTCACTAAGCCGCAGGGCACTTTTATCACGTACTGGTACACCCTTAACACTATCCTCAGGCATACAGACACAATTGAAATCGCCAAGCAAAATAACGACTCTGTCGCATTTTAAGAAGGTGGCTACATAATCAAAAAAACACTTTCTATGGGACGCAACGTTTGGCGCGTACACACAAACAATTCGCCATTTTTCCCCAAATACAGACATATCACAAGAGTACTAATCGTCCGTCGTCAGAAGTCACGACCCTCTCTACAATTATACTGCTAGAACGTTTTAAAAATAGAATGCACCCTCCAGACCTCCCAACGGCATGGCACACACATACGTCATAATTAGCATTAAACATATTTACCATGCGGTCCGCTTGCTCCTCACTCTCAATCTTCGATTCTTGCAGGGCTAATATGTCTATTTCATCTTCGATGAGTATTCTCTTTACCTGCGCTTGCCTTTTTTTCGCTGTTAAGCCTCGTATATTCAACGTGGCTATCTTTAGTGCAATTGCCGAATTCGAAGAACCAGAGAGTGATGAGACAAGCCCCCCACATCGCGACTCGTACATATTGCCGGGTGACAGACTCACATCTAGCCGCTCTTCTTGAAGTGGCCTAGCCATCTCTGGCCAGGCAAAGGCGTCTCCTCTTGCAGCGCACATCTTTAAACTCTGCACGTCTGCCCCCAGGCCAGTCGGGAAGTCTCAAGAGTCCACGTACCCGCTAAGGCGGATCTGCTGGCGTTGTCTTCTTCGCTGCTGGTGGTGTCGCCCTCCTATCAGGCGGCACCTTGGGTTGTATCTTGAGGGTCGGACGTCTGGTGAACTGCGCCTTTGGGAGTGGTTCGCCAGCAGAAGCTTCCGGCTTGCCGTTTTCTTCGGATACTTCAAGCTGTCTCTTTCCGACCGCTGGAGTAGCACTTTCTTCGCATTCCATGTCAAGACCCTCCTTAGCTGGTCCGCCCGCACAGGCCTCTGTGGTAGCCTGGACAATGTTTTCCCTCTTGGCATCTTCCTCCCTTGCATCAGGTGCCTTTATGCTGGCAGCGAGTACAGCTGCGCCGTCGCCTTTTTCCTGGCTGTCACCGGAAGCTTCCGTCTGTTGCTTTCCACCAGTTTTCGCCGAATACCCGCCTTCCTTGGCGGTCGCCTCCGCATCAGCCTGGTCCATGTAGTGTTCTTCCATGGCTTCATTTCCTCCGGGGCCCGTCACGTTAGCGTAACTGCGCACGCACTGGGTCTCGTCGTGACCGAAGCGACGGCAGAGCCCGCAGCGTGGTACTCGGCACTCGCGCCGTATGTGCCCGGTGCCGCGGCACCGGAGGCAGAGCGGTGGTCTGCCTGGGACGTGCACGAGTGCGTGGTCTTCTCCAACACGAAGTTGATGCGGCAAGTCTTCCACGGTGTATCCCGCCTTCAAGCGCAAGGACACCAGACGCGTGTGAGACCCTTTGTCCGCACAGCCTTGCACACGCCATTTTTCCCGGGAAATTTCGGTCACAGTACCGAAGGGCAAGAGGGCGGTTCTCACAACTTCATCCGGGGTTGTGTGCAAAAGCCAGTATAGCTTCATCCTGACATCTTGATTACAAGGGTCTATCACGACACACTTGTGATCTTTAACGCTTAAGGCTTTGGTGGACAGCATCTTCTTTTTTCCGTTTTCATCCTTGAACGTAATCGCCCATACGTGATTCATTTGATAGGCACCTAGGGCCATCACTTCCGGCATAAGCTGCAGGCGGCTTAAAGCATCGCGGAAATGCTCAACTCGATAAGGTCGCGCCTTCACGTCAGCGTGTAAAAAAACGGTTGTTGTTACGGTCGTACCTGTAGGCAGTTGTGGCAAAATAAGCTGGTATTCCTGCGTCGGCGTATCCATGAACCTGGTACCGCGACCCAGCTGGGCCGCTAAATCCGCCCCTTTCGAGGAGCACGACATTCCGCGTCCGCTCACTACGGTGGCCGGAAGTGGAATCTAGACCACGCCGGAACGGAGACTGGAAGAACGAAAGCGTGTTGCCATTAGCGCGACTGCCGCATAAATCAGTTACCTGATCAGAGTAACAAAAAAAAAGAACAAGGTCTCACCGAGATTTGAACTCGGATCGCTGGATTCAGAGTCCAGAGTGCTAACCGTTACACCATGAGACCACATGCTTCCGACGCCGGGAATCGAACCGGGCCTCCTGGGTGAAGCCAGGTATCCTAGCCACTAGACCACGCCGGAACGGAGACTGGAAGAACGAAAGCGTGTTGCCATTAGCGCGACTGCCGCATAAATACAGTTACCTCATCAGAGTAAAAAAAAAAAAAGAGAACAAGGTCTCACCGAGATTTGAACTCGCATCGCTGGATTCAGAGTCCAGAGTGCTAACCGTTACACCATGAGACCACATGCTTCCGACGCCGGGAATCGAACCCGGGCCTCCTGGGTGAAGCCAGGTATCCTAGCCACTAGACCACGCCGGAACGGAGACTGGAAGAACGAAAGCGTGTTGCCATTAGCGCGACAGCCGCATAAATACAGTTACCTCATCAGAGTAAAAAAAAAAAAAGAGAACAAGGTCTCACCGAGATTTGAACTCGGATCGCTGGATTCAGAGTCCAGAGTGCTAACCGTTACACCATGAGACCACATGCTTCCGACGCCGGGAATCGAACCCGGGCCTCCTGGGTGAGAGCCAGGTATCCTAGCCACTAGACCACGCCGGAACGGAGACTGCAAGAGCGAAAGCGTGTTGCCATTAGCGCGACTGCCGCATAAATAGAGTTACCTGATCAGAGTAACAAAAAAAAAAAGGTCTCACCGAGATTTGAACTCGGATCGCTGGATTCAGAGTCCAGAGTGTTAACCGTTACACCATGAGACCGATACCAAATATTCCGACGCCGGGAATCGAACCCGGGCCTCCTGGGTGAGAGCCAGGTATCCTAGCCACTAGACCACGCCGG
Organism: Hyalomma asiaticum; assembly: GCA_013339685.2. NCBI lineage: Eukaryota > Metazoa > Arthropoda > Arachnida > Ixodida > Ixodidae > Hyalomma > Hyalomma asiaticum. The sequence continues at coordinate 85,444,107 of CM023487.1, read as the reverse complement.
AACGGAGACTGCAAGAGCGAAAGCGTGTTGCCATTAGCGCGACTGCCGCATAAATAGAGTTACCTGATCAGAGTAACAAAAAAAAAAAAAACAAGGTCTCACCGAGATTTGAACTCGGATCGCTGGATTCAGAGTCCAGAGTGCTAACCGTTACACCATGAGACCGATACCAAATATTCCGACGCCGGGAATCGAACCCGGGCCTCCTGGGTGAAGCCAGGTATCCTAGCCACTAGACCACGCCGGAACGGAGACTGGAAGAACGAAAGCGTGTTGCCATTAGCGCGACTGCCGCATAAATACAGTTACCTCATCAGAGTAAAAAAAAAAAAAGAGAACAAGGTCTCACCGAGATTCGAACTCGGATTGCTGGATTCAGAGTCCAGAGTGCTAACCGTTACACCATGAGACCACATGCTTCCGACGCCGGGAATCGAACCGGGCCTCCTGGGTGAAGCCAGGTATCCTAGCCACTAGACCACGCCGGAACGGAGACTGGAAGAACGAAAGCGTGTTGCCATTAGCGCGACTGCCGCATAAATACAGTTACCTCATCAGAGTAAAAAAAAAAAAAGAGAACAAGGTCTCACCGAGATTCGAACTCGGATTGCTGGATTCAGAGTCCAGAGTGCTAACCGTTACACCATGAGACCGATACCAAATATTCCGACGCCGGGAATCGAACCGGGCCTCCTGGGTGAGAGCCAAGTATCCTAGCCACTAGACCACGCCGGAACGGAGACTGGAAGAACGAAAGCGTGTTGCCATTAGCGCGACAGCCGCATAAATACAGTTACCTCATCAGAGTAAAAAAAAAAAGAGAACAAGGTCTCACCGAGATTGAACTCGGATCGCTGGATTCAGAGTCCGAGTGCTAACCGTTACACCATGAGACCGATACCAAATATTCCGACGCCGGGAATCGAACCCGGGCCTCCTGGGTGAGAGCCAGGTATCCTAGCCACTAGACCACGCCGGAACGGAGACTGGAAGAACGAAAGCGTGTTGCCATTAGCGCGACAGCCGCATAAATACAGTTACCTCATCAGAGTAAAAAAAAAAAAAGAGAACAAGGTCTCACCGAGATTTGAACTCGGATCGCTGGATTCAGAGTCCAGAGTGCTAACCGTTACACCATGAGACCGATACCAAATATTCCGACGCCGGGAATCGAACCCGGGCCTCCTGGGTGAGAGCCAGGTATCCTAGCCACTAGACCACGCCGGAACGGAGACTGGAAGAACGAAAGCGTATTGCCATTAGCGCCACAGCCGCATAAATACAGTTACCTCATCAGAGTAAAAAAAAAAAAGAGAACAAGGTCTCACCGAGATTTGAACTCGCATCGCTGGATTCAGAGTCCAGAGTGCTAACCGTTACACCATGAGACCGATAACATATATTCCGACGCCGGGAATCGAACCCGGGCCTCCTGGGTGAAGCCAGGTATCCTAGCCACTAGACCACGCCGGAACGGAGACTGGAAGAACGAAAGCGTGTTGCCATTAGCGCCACAGCCGCATAAATACAGTTACCTCATCAGAGTAAAAAAAAAAGAGAGAGAGAACAAGGCCTCACCGAGATTTGAACTCGGATCGCTGGATTCAGAGTCCAGAGTGCTAACCGTTACTTTTTTTTTTCTTTATTGCCTGTTTTCCTTTACAGGTGTTCACACAGAAACAGGAATGATAAAACACACTTGGACCAAAGTTTGATCCGAAGTGTTCAATTAAAATTTTTTCAAGTTACACAGATCGTCCAACATTGGCAACCAGCGAGGAGGTTCTTCTTGCGCTCTATACACTTCAGCAATATGCCGTATATTTGTAATGAAGTTTTCCCGGACAGGACGCGTGTTTTGATCCATATGTCGGACCGCCATTGTGGTCTGCCAGATGCTGTGAAGACTAATTAACATAAACATGTCATATGGGACGTCGTCTTCATTGTCCACACACAGAAAACGAATGCCATAGCTCGTAATTGGGAGCTCTTTTTTCAACGTTCTTTGAAGGATGTCCCAATGAAAGACTGCGTCCCAGCAATGAATAAATACATGCTCTATTGTCTCAGGTGTCCTACAAAGCAAACAATTGGTTGTCCATGGCACATCGATTCCCTTATCCGCTAACCATTGCTTTACGGGGAGCGTACCGGAATGAAGTTTAAAAAAAAATGTTTTTGCCCCTGCCTTAACGTTCATCCTTCTGACCCTTTTTAAAACGTCCTGTCCGGGACCTCCATTGAACACAGATCTGTACAAGGGTGTTGGCAACAGGACATCACGGAGGTCTTTGTACAGTCTTTTTCGTTTAACAGTGGCAAGGTATTCGACAGAAAAACGGACTTTCAAAATTTGAAAAGACTGTATAACTTCTCTCAAAAAACCGGTCACATATAGGCACATATCATTGCTTGATGACACAACAAAATCCGGAATGCGCGAAGACAGCCTTACTTGTATCACAGTTCGCAAAAATTCATTTTTTTGATCTCGAAGGAACATAAAACGAGAGACAACTTGTCTTATGAACATATGACATAAACCAACTCCTCCGTTGCAAACGGACTGGAATAGATTTGAACGACTTGTACGTTCCCATGAGGATTTCCACACAAACACAGCGAAAATCCTATGAAATTTCTGCACATTAATGCGCGACATACAGATGACTTGCATGACGTACCATATTTTGGATATGAGGAACATGTTGCATACGGTCGCCCGCGCAAAAATAGACAAGTCCCGACCACCCCAAGCGTTTGTTTTTTGCTTGAGTGTTTCTGCCTCACCCTTCCAGTAGTCCGTGTTGTCACGATAGTTTTCCAAAGGCACACCGAGGTACTTTAAGGGTTTACATTCCCATTTTACGTTAAGGTATACCTCTGGTCTCATATCCCAATTACCGTACCAAAAGGCAGTTGTTTTGTCCCAGTTAATTACGCTGCCCGTCATATCACAAAATTTATTTGCCATGTGAACAACTTCACATATACTCTGTCTGTCTTGGCAAAGTACCGCCACATCATCGGCGTAAGCAAGTAGCTTTATCTCTGTGCTCTGTAACCGAAAGCCATGCACACTTGTGTTATTAATGATTGATAAACAAAAGGGTTCTAGGTAGATGGCGAATAACAATGCTGAGGCCGGACATCCTTGTCTGATAGAACTGAGTATTTCAATTTCTTCACTGAGCTGCCTATTGACTATCAGACGTGTTACACACTGCGAGTATGCCATCTTAATACCATCCAAAATTATTTCACCAACTTCCACATGCTTCAACACACTGAACAATACTTCATGCGAAACACGATCGAAAGCTTTTTGCAAATCTAGTTGCATCATTGCTATTCGTTCTTCAAAGGCATCACAAATCTCTAGAACGCTTCTTACTATATGTATGTTTGTTGTAATGCTGCGACCTCTAATGCCACATGTCTGGTGTGTCCCCACAATCTTTTCGGTAACAGTCTGCATTCTTCTGGTTAAAACCTTCATGAATATTTTGTAATCAGTGTTCAAAAGGCTTATAGGTCGATATGATGCTACAGATTGTAGTTTGGTGCTATCATCTGTTTTCGGAATTAAGACAGTATGCGCCTGCGTGAAAGAGCGCGGTAGTTTATTCTTTTTGTATGCTTCGACCATAACTTCATACAGCGCATGTGCTATGTCTTCTTTAAACTTTTGATAGAATTCAGCTCCGATTCCATCTGGGCCCGGCGTCTTTCCCGTGCTTAGGTCATCGATAGCTTTTTGGATTTCCTGCACGCTGATAGGAGCCCCTAATTTTTCTTGTGTATCAGTGTCAAGCTTGGGCATGATAGGGAGAAAGACGTCAGTAAAGCCTTCGGCCATCGATACACGTTTTCCGAGCAGATCGCGATAATGTTCCACAAACGCTTCCATTATCTGAGTGTTTTCATTTGTCAGCGTGCCCTTGTGCATTATTTCCTTTACTTCTTTTCTTTGTGCATATCTCTTTTCGTCTCCCAAAGCTCTTTTTGTGGGTGTCTCGCCCATCCAAAGTTTTTCACTTCTAGTTCTTATTATAGCTCCTTTATACTTCTGTCTATCCAAAATTTCCAGTTTGTTTTTAATATTTCTAATTTCTTCGGTAAACAAGCCAGGTTTCATACTTTCTTCTTGCAAGAGAGCTTGTAGTTGCCTTTGTAGGTTTATTTCCTCCTGTTTCTTCTCAAAGTTTTTCTTAGTAGTTTGTTCTATCGCCTTCATTTTAACATCTTGTTTAAACGTTTCCCACTTCGATTCCCAGTCGTCTTTTCGATTATCATATAGCTTCGTAAGGGCTTCGACTACATCTCTACCAAAAGTGTCATCTTTCAAGACATTATTGTTTAATTTCCACAGGTACCAGTTAAATTTCGGCATCCTCTCCCTAGCACCAAGTGTAAAGCTAATCATACAGTGATCGCTGAAAGACACCGGTGTAACAGTATAATCGTCACAGCACATAACAAGGTCCAGCGGGATGTACGCTCTGTCTAACCGTGCGTGGCTTAGACCCTGAAAGTGCGTAAACTGAACTCTGCAATTAGACATGCATAGGCCAACATCTTCCAATCCGTTGTCTGCAATCAATTCATTCAACAACATCGCGCTTTGATCCCATAATTGGACCGGCTTGGCACGGTCTTCTTTCGCGCACACACAGTTAAAATCGCCAACAAGTATTACATATTTGTCACATTCCAGTAGATTTCTTATTCTTTGAAAGAAAGCTCTCCTTTCACTGTCTCGGTTCGGGGCATACACACATATCACACGCCATTCAAAATTCAAGAAAGAAAAATCACACACTACAAAACGTCCGTTATCACTGCTTACTATACTTCTTTCAACAGCGCCCATCGATTTTCTGATGAAAAGAGCACACCCTCCTGATAAGCCATTGGCGTGGGACACACAAACGTTATACATTGAGCGAAAAGTCAACACCATGCGATCGGTATCCTCCTCGGACGCTAATTTGGTTTCTTGCACAGCAATTACGTCGAAGTCATGTTCTGAAAATAATCGACTCAATTGGTACTGCCGCCTTTTAGACGCTAACCCGCGTACATTTATACTGGCAAACCGTACTGCTCGCTCAAGTCTCACTGCCATTTTGTTTTTGTTTTTTAGGTAGAAGTAAATGCTCACCAAAAATTTGCGTTCGATAACAGCTACTCAGTCGCCAGGCACACCTTCTGGGGAGGGCGCACGCACCTAGTGCGTCGTCAAGGGGGCGGTTTGCCCGCCCTCTTTTCCCCTTCTACGACGTTTGGCTTGGTCAGCAGCCGCTGCCTCCGAAAGACAGCCGCTTTCGCCGGCGGTTCTTGACCGCTTGTATCACTTTGTTCTGATGGGACTGCGTCTCGTGGTCTTTTCCCTCCAGTCCCGGGTTCCTCGGCGTCGTGCCACTCCATGGCCCAACCGTCAGGAAGGTTCCTGGTCAGTTTGAGTAGTTGTTTTGCCCTCACTGGCTTCAGCGGTGAGAGCTTCCTTTCGTACATGGGCCTCCTTTGTGTTCGTCGATGATTCCGCGGCAGATTGCACACCCGCACTTTCCGCTGGTTTTGCCGTTTCTTTCACCTCCGTCATGCCCCCTGTACTTGGCGTTTTTCCTGCAGAAGTCACCTTCGGTTTCACCGGTGATTCCTTGATAGATTGCACCGCCCCTGCACTGTCAGTTGACTTTGCCGCTTCTTTCTTCAACTGCGTCATGCCTGCCATGCCTGGCGTTTTTCCTACAGAATCCGCCTTTGCTTTCACTGATTCTTCGGCTTCGGCCTCGTCCATAGTGAGCTCGGATTTATCCGTGCTCCCGGTGTTCAGGGTAGCCGCCGCATACGTCCTCGTGCAGTTCGCTGGGGCATGCCCAAATCGCTTGCAGGTGTCGCACCGCGGAACTCGACAGTCCTTTCTAATATGGCCAATCTGCTGGCAACGCAAACACCTCGGTGCTCTTCCGGGTGCCACGATAAGTGCGAGCTCCCCTCCAACTCGCAACTGGTGGGGTATATCGTCCAGCGTAACGTTAGCCTTAAGTCGGAGCGTCACGGTTCTTGTCATGGTATTCTGCTGCGCGTAGCCGTCAACTCGCCATTTATCCATTCCTACATCAACGACTGTCCCGTAAGGGATCAGCGCATTTCGGACGTCTTCTTCTCGCACGTGGTAGAGCAACCAATGCATCTTCAGACGGACGTCGCGGTGGCTTGGGTCAATTACCATGCATTTGAGGCCTTTCACAGTCAATTGCGGCTCAGCTAAAAGTTTCTTCACACCCTCAGGGCTTTTACAGGTCACCGCCCACACGTGATTCATTTGATATGCGCCAAGCGCAAGGACTTCGGTGGGCGGGACACGTCGAAACAGGGGCTCACGAAAATCTTCCGCGTGATAAGGCCTTCCTTTTACATCTGCGTGCAGAAAAACAGTGTTCTGAACCACGTACCCATTTGGCAGAGGGGGCAAAATGACTGCATAATCCTGTGGCATTTCAATCCTGGAACCGCGGCTAAGCTGTGCCGCCGATGCCGCTCCAACGGAGCTCATGATGCACACGTCCGTTCGCTATCGCGGCCGGAAGTGGAATCCTGCTAACCGTTACACCATGACACCGATTGTGTTGTTTACAGGAAAATAACTTGCACAGACGATGTTTCAGAACTACAAGCTCATCTCTACAGGTTAAAGGAATGGTGCAGAAATTGGCAGATGGAAATTAACGTCGAAAAAACCAAGCACTTAATGTTTGCTAATATCACTTCTGCATGCTGTAGCTGTTATAAAACAAACGATTCTGTAATAGGAAAAGTCACGTCATTTAAGTAACTGGGTGTAATACTCACTTCAGATTTAAGTTGGTCTGCACACATAGAGCATATTACTAATAAGGCTTTCAAGAAACTCGGCCTCTTTAAAAGACGCTTGCATTTCACCAATAGGGACACAAGACTGCGGGCTTTCAATTCATTGATTCGGCCATCTTTAGAATACGCTTCAATCATATGGCATCCTCACCAAATAGGTCTTACTAACATGCTCGAAATGGTACAAAATAAAGCCGCTAGGTTTATTTCATCATCCTATTCACGTTGCATAAGTGTCTCCTTACTGAAAGCAGAGCTTGGCCTTTCCACACTTGTCATGCGCAGGCGACATACTCGACTTTCGTTCTTCCACTCACTTTATCACAGCAACTCATCCTTCGCCCAGTCTCATATCTTTCCAGCCCCTCATACGTCAACCCGCCTTGATCATGCGCACAAAGTGGCCCCCATTATTGCCAGGACCAATAAGTTTCAGAACTCGCGATTATCATTATGCATAATCGAGTGGAACTCCCTTCCACCTAATATCGCCGAAATAACAGATCCTTCCATATTTCATTCGATGCTGCAGGGCTATTTGCATAGCGAGTAACATTGCCAACCTGGGTCTAATTGTCCTCGTTTCATTTACGTGTTTTTTGTTCCTCTCTCGCGATAATATATCCAATGTATCTGAAGTAATTTTCAGAAGTGTTCTCATCATTATTTCAAAAAAAAAAAAAGGAAAAGAAAGCTTTGTACTCATCAATATGTGTATGACTGATGTTGGTGAATGTTGGTGACTGGATGCTGTGATTCTATTTTTCGCCGTTTCCTTTTCTTGTTTTCTTTTGGTACTTTGTTTTCAATTTTTGTTGTTTCAAATGTATGTATTGACTTCAATCCCCCCCTATGTAATGCCCAATTGGGCCTTTAGGGTATTGAAATAAATAAATAAATAAAAAATAAATAAATAAAAATACCAAATATTCCGACGCCGGTAATCGAACACGGGCCTCCTGGGTGAGAGCCAGGTATCCTAGCCACTAGACCACGCCGGAACGGAGACTGGAAGAACGAAAGCGTGTTGCCATTAGCGCGACAGCCGCATAAATACAGTTACCTCATCAGAGTAAAAAAAAAAAGAGAGAGAGAACAAGGCCTCACCGAGATTTGAACTCGGATCGCTGGATTCAGAGTCCAGAGTGCTAACCGTTACACCATGACACCGATTGTGTTGTTTACAGGAAAATAACTTGCACAGACGATGTTTCAGAACTACAAGCTCATCTCTACAGGTTAAAGGAATGGTGCAGAAATTGGCAGATGGAAATTAACGTCGAAAAAACCAAGCACTTAATGTTTGCTAATATCACTTCTGCATGCTGTAGCTGTTATAAAACAAACGATTCTGTAATAGGAAAAGTCACGTCATTTAAGTAACTGGGTGTAATACTCACTTCAGATTTAAGTTGGTCTGCACACATAGAGCATATTACTAATAAGGCTTTCAAGAAACTCGGCCTCTTTAAAAGACGCTTGCATTTCACCAATAGGGACACAAGACTGCGGGCTTTCAATTCATTGATTCGGCCATCTTTAGAATACGCTTCAATCATATGGCATCCTCACCAAATAGGTCTTACTAACATGCTCGAAATGGTACAAAATAAAGCCGCTAGGTTTATTTCATCATCCTATTCACGTTGCATAAGTGTCTCCTTACTGAAAGCAGAGCTTGGCCTTTCCACACTTGTCATGCGCAGGCGACATACTCGACTTTCGTTCTTCCACTCACTTTATCACAGCAACTCATCCTTCGCCCAGTCTCATATCTTTCCAGCCCCTCATACGTCAACCCGCCTTGATCATGCGCACAAAGTGGCCCCCATTATTGCCAGGACCAATAAGTTTCAGAACTCGCGATTATCATTATGCATAATCGAGTGGAACTCCCTTCCACCTAATATCGCCGAAATAACAGATCCTTCCATATTTCATTCGATGCTGCAGGGCTATTTGCATAGCGAGTAACATTGCCAACCTGGGTCTAATTGTCCTCGTTTCATTTACGTGTTTTTTGTTCCTCTCTCGCGATAATATATCCAATGTATCTGAAGTAATTTTCAGAAGTGTTCTCATCATTATTTCAAAAAAAAAAAAGGAAAAGAAAGCTTTGTACTCATCAATATGTGTATGACTGATGTTGGTGAATGTTGGTGACTGGATGCTGTGATTCTATTTTTCGCCGTTTCCTTTTCTTGTTTTCTTTTGGTACTTTGTTTTCAATTTTTGTTGTTTCAAATGTATGTATTGACTTCAATCCCCCCCTATGTAATGCCCAATTGGGCCTTTAGGGTATTGAAATAAATAAATAAATAAAAATAAATAAATAAAAATACCAAATATTCCGACGCCGGTAATCGAACACGGGCCTCCTGGGTGAGAGCCAGGTATCCTAGCCACTAGACCACGCCGGAACGGAGACTGGAAGAACGAAAGCGTGTTGCCATTAGCGCGACAGCCGCATAAATACAGTTACCTCATCAGAGTAAAAAAAAAAAGAACAAGGTCTCACCGAGATTTGAACTCGGATCGCTGGATTCAGAGCCCAGAGTGCTAACCGTTACACCATGAGACCGATACCAAACATTCCGATGCCGGGAATCGAACCCGGGCCTCCTGGGTGAGAGCCAGGTATCCTAGCCACTAGACCACGCCGGTTTTTTCTTTCTTTATTGCCTCGTTTTACAAGAATGACAGAACTATACAACAAAGGTCAAAGCAAATGAAAATACTCAGAACAATTTAAAGCAAATCAACTCATCAAAAATTCCAACCCATCCTGGTGGTTCTTGTTGGCTCTGATAATGTTGTCGCATGTAGCTCACATGTTCAATGAAATGTTCCTGAACAGTTTTGGGTTGGACGTCTACGTGTCTTAATGCCATTCTAGTTTTCCATATACTGTGGAGGCTGAGTACCATTATCAAATCGTAAGGAACATCGTAATTCTCAACTGGCAAATATCTGATTCCATGTGGTGTTATTGGCAACTGCTTTTTTATTGTTCGTTGAAGGATGTCCCAATGAAAAACGGGATCCCAGCATTCAATGAAAACGTGCTCTATTGTTTCCGGCTTTCTGCATAGCAGGCAGTTCACTGTCCATGGTACAAATATTCCTTTCTCCTGTAGCCATGTTTTTACAGGTAATGTATTTGTGTGTAGTTTGAAGAAAAAGGACTTCACGTGGGATCTTATTGGCATTTTCTTAATTCGTCTTAGAACGTCCTGTCCACAGCCTCCAGAGTATATTGTTCTGTACATAGGCACAGGCAACATGCTGTATAACATATCTTTATACAATGTTTTCCTTCCTACTGCACTTAAATATTCTAAAGAAAAACGTACCGCAAGCATTCGGAAGGCGAGAACAACTTCCCGCCAATAACCTTTAAAACTTTGTATGGTGGTTTTGCTGGTTGTCACAACAAAATGAGGCAGTGCTTTTTGTATGCGAGCCTGTATAACGGCACACAGAAATGGGTCGCTCTGATCCCTTAAAAACATGAACCGTGAAACAATTTGTTTTATAAACAGATGTGACAAACTAAGTCCACCTTTTTCACAGTCAAAAACAGGTTCGTTCGACTAGTTCTCTCCCATGTTCCTCCCCATATAAACATTGCGAAAACTCTGTGGATCCTTTGTACATTTACACGCGACAGTAACAGAACTTGCATGATATACCACAGTTTTGCTGTTAGAAACACATTACAGGCTGTTGCGCGTGCAAACATTGACAAATTACGACCCTGCCACGCATGAATTTGGTCTCTCGTTCTTTCAGTCCCTTCTCTCCAATGCTGCTCTGTATCATCGTAGCTCTGCAGCGGTACTCCTAAATATTTCCTAGGCATTGCTATCCATTGCATACCAGCGAATAATTCTGGCTTTTGACTCCAATCACCGTGCCAAAATCCCGCACTCTTCTCCCAATTAATCTTGCAACCAGACTCCCTGCAAAAGCTTTCCGTTAATTTGACTACCTCTTTTATGCTTTCTCGATCGTGACAAAATACAGCAATGTCGTCAGCATATGCGAGCACTTGTATTTCTGCTGTATTAATCACAAAGCCACGGATACTTTGTTTACTAATTAAGCTTAAGCAGAAAGGCTCTATGTAAATATCAAAAAGTAATGATGAGAGAGGGCTTCCCTGACGAATGCTTGAAAGAATCTGAATAGGTTCAGTTAACTTCTTGTTTATGATAGCACGTGTAGTGCAATCTGAGTATGCCATTTTCACTCCCCTTAATATTACTTCACCTATGTTGACATATTCTAGTATTGAAAACAGGACTTCGTGTGATACATTGTCGAACGCTTTCTCCAAGTCCAGTTGCAACATTGCAACTCGACCCGAGAGAGCATCACAGCATTCCAGCACGCAACGGGCTACATGTGTATTTGTAAAAATTGTCCGGCCTTTTTGCTAGTACCTTCATGAATATTTTGTAATCACAATTTGTCAGGCTTATTGGTCTGTATGATTTTACCGATAGTAGTTTAACCGGGTCTTCACTCTTTGGAATTAAAACTATGAGGGCAGTTCTAAATGTCGGTGGCATTCTTTCTGTTGCATACATTTCCTTGAACACGGCGAGCAATACATGACTAATCTCTGCTTTGAAGGCTTGGTAGAATGCAACACCTACACCATCAGGTCCCGGGAATTTTCCCAAACTAAGTGCATCAATAGCACCTCCTATTTCTCGCAATGTGATCGGCGATTCGAGACTTTCTTTATCCTCGTCTTCTAAGCGTGGCATGACATTCAGAAATTGGCTTTTGAAGCCCTCTGCTACATTTTTCTTGTTTCCTACTAACTCGCGGTAGTGTTCGAGGAACGCTTTCTCTATCAAGGCAGGTTCGGCAGCTGTCTCGTTCTTATATACAATCTCCTCTATATCTTTTCTACTCGCATATCTTTTTTCATCGCTTAGCGCACGTTTTGTGGGAACTTCCCCGCTCCATAATCTTTCCGATCTGGCTCGCACCATTGCTCCTTTGTATCGTTCTTCGTCTATAAGTTCTAGTTTAGTTTTAATCTCTTTGATCTGTTTCATACACGATCCAGGATGTGCCTGCTCGATGTTCATGAGCAATTCTAGATCGCGAGTTAATTCTTTCTCTTCTTGTTTTTCCTGCCGTTTCAACACAGTTGCCCTTTCTATAGCTTTCATTTTAAGACCAGACTTAAACATTTCCCAAGTTTTAATGACGTCATCTGCCGGCTCTGTATTCATGGAATTGATCATGCCTTTTACATCTCTCACGAAAACTTCATCGTGAAGAAGTTTATCATTCAATTTCCAAAGATCCCAGTTGAATTTCGATTCCCTTCGTTTCTCTCCTAAATTACAAATGACTAGACTGTGATCAGAAAATGAGACATGTTTCACGCTATAACATTGACATAGTGGTACCAATTATAATGGAATGTACAGTCGGTCCAACCGCGCATGGCTTTCACCTTGATGGTGCGTGTAAGGTGATGCTTCTGCTGTTGATAAAATGTGACCTATGTCTTCCAAATCATACTCACATACAAGTTCATTTAGTACTTGTGCACTTGGATCTGCACGCTGCTGTTTCTTTGCGCGGTCTTGTGGTCTACACACACAATTAAAATCGCCCATCATAATTACATATCGCTCACACTTCACGTATGCTTCTAGCTGTCGAAAAAAAAAATTTACGGTCGCGCTCATCATTTGGCGCCTACACACACAAAACGCGCCACTTAAAACCCGAGAAAGAAAAATCAAGAATAACGAAACGCCCGGTAGTACATGCAGTGACTTGTTCTTCAACAATACCTACTCTGTTTCGAATGAATAGGGCACAGCCCCCTGAAGTACCAGCTGCATGACACACACAAACGTTATAATATGTTCTAAAGGGCTGCACCATGCGGCCCGTCTGTTCTTGGCTTTTCACCTTCGTTTCTTGCACGGCCATTATGTCCATATCGTTTTCTTGGAAAAGGCGGCTTAATTGGTATTGCCGCCGCCTGCTCGCTAAGCCACGAACATTCAAAGTACCTATACGAAGGGGCTTATTAATAAATAGTGCCATGGTTAAGCTTGATCAGGCGGATCGCATGGAGCTTACCGTGAACAATTTGTGCAGGGACATCTTTTGTTCAGCTGTTGTGTCCTGTCGTGTCACGCTGACGGTATTTTCCGGACCCTCGGTGCGGTTGCGCCGGCTGGTAGCTCGACACCATGGTAGTAGCAGGGTAATCACAACTAGAAAATTCCCAGAAATGCACAAATGTTATCCCTCGCTAATGCGAGGGCTGTGTTTCGCTCGCCTTTCGGTCAGGAGGGATGCTGGGCCTTGGTTTGAAGCGCGCCCGTCTGACTACAACCGCCTTGGGGGGTGGTTCATCTGCGCTACTTGCACTGGGCTTGGTTGTTCCGTTTCCGGCATCTTCGAGCGGTCTCTTGGCAGAAACGGCGCTCTTAGCATCCATCGCCTCAGTCGCCTGTCCGTCCGCTTGTGCTTCCGACGCAGTTTCCTCCTCGACTAACGGTGCTTGTTCTGGCTTCGGCTCTTCTGCCAAAGAGTCTTCTTTTCCTCTTGGTGCGTCCTCGTCTTCAGGAAATATACCTTTCCACGCATCTGTCTGAGCGACTTCATGTCCCGCTGTTTTCACATTTTCCTGGTCTTGCGTATTACGGGCTGCCTCTTCAGCGTCGGCTTCGTCCATCAGAAGCTCTGCTTCTTTGTCCTTCTTCGGTTTGCTCGTGACACTTGCATAGGTCATTACGCAGTCCGTGTCGCTGTGGCCGAAGCGCCTGCACTGTGAACAGCGAGGAACGCGACAATCACGTCGAATGTGGCCTGTACAGTTACAGGGAGGCATAATGGTGCTCGATTCGGCACAACCACCAACGCCAGTTCGCTCCCGACACGTAACTGGTGAGGAATGTCCGTCGACGGTGATGCCAGTCTTCAGCTTTAAGGCCACTACTCGGGTTGTCGATGCCCTGTCCGTGATACCGCGTACACGCCACCTTTCCTTCGTTACTTCCGTAACATTCCCGTACGGCGCCAAGGCAACACGCACATCGTCCTCGCTGACTCCATAAAGTAACCAGTGCAGCTTCATTCGTATTCCACGGTCATTCGGATTGACAACGACGCACATGCGGTCTTTAGCATGAATTTCGCCCGCTTCCAACATTTTCTTCATCGCCTCTGCACTCTTGAATGTTACGGTCCAGACGTGATTCATTTGATACGCCCCCAGAGCGATAACGTCTGGGAGCGCACCAAGCTGTTCCAGAGCATCGCGAAAATTTTCTACGCGGTATGGCCGTGCACGCAAATCCGCATGCAGGAAAATAGTATTCGCAACCACCTGACCTGTAGGAAGTTGAGGCAATACGACTTGGTAGTCCTGGTCAGCCGAGGCAAAAGACCTGTTACCGCGGCTTTCACAAGCCGCTGAATCCGCTCCGACGGAGCCCATGTCACCCACGTCCGTTCACTACGGTGACCGGAAATGGAATCCACTAGACCACGCCGGAACGGAGACTGCAAGCGTGAAAGAGCGTTGCCATTAGCACGACTGCTGCATAAATACAGTTACCTGATCAGAGTAACAAAAAAAAAAAAAGAAAACAAGGTCTCACCGAGATTTGAACTCGGATCGCTGGATTCAGAGTCCAGAGTGCTCACCGTTACACCATGAGACCGATACCAAATATTCCGACGCCGGGAATCAAACCCGGGCCTCCTGGGTGAGAGCCAGGTATCCTAGCCACTAGACCACGCCGGAACGGAGACTGCAAGAACGATAGCGCGTTGCCATTAGCGCGACTGCCGCATAGATATAGTTACCTGATCAGAGTAACAACAAAAAAAAATAAAGAAAACAAGGTCTCTACGAGATTTGAACTCGGATCGCTGGATTCAGAGTCCAGAGTGCTAACCGTTACACCATGAGACCGATACCAAATATTCCGACGACGGGAATCGAACCCGGGCCTCCTGGGTGAGAGCCAGGTATCCTAGCCAATAGACCACGCCGGAACGGAGACTGCAAGCGTGAAAGAGCGTTGCCATTAGCACGACTGCGGCATAAACACAGTTACCTGATCAGAGTAACAAAAAAAAACGAAAACAAGGTCTCACCGAGATTTGAACTCGGATCGCTGGATTCAGAGTCCAGAGTGCTAACCGTTACACCATGAGACCGATACCAAATATTCCGACGCCGGGAATCGAACCCGGGCCTCCTGGGTGAGAGCCAGGTATCCTAGCCACTAGACCACGCCGGAACGGAGACTGCAAGAACGAAAGCGCGTTGCCATTAGCGCGACTGCCGCATAAATACAGTTACCTGATCAGAGTAACAAAAAAAAAAAAGAAAACAAGGTCTCACCGAGATTTGAACTCGGATCGCTGGATTCAGAGTCCAGAGTGCTAACCGTTACACCATGAGACCGATACCAAATATTCCGACGCCGGGAATCGAACCCGGGCCTCCTGGGTGAGAGCCAGGTATCCTAGTCACTAGACCATGCCGGAACGGAG
The DNA here is from genome assembly GCA_013339685.2 of Hyalomma asiaticum. NCBI lineage: Eukaryota > Metazoa > Arthropoda > Arachnida > Ixodida > Ixodidae > Hyalomma > Hyalomma asiaticum. The sequence goes on along the minus strand of CM023487.1, from coordinate 85,428,672 downwards.
ACTGCAAGCGTGAAAGAGCGTTGCCATTAGCACGACTGCTGCATAAATACAGTTACCTGAACGGACACACATCAGTCGTGAAAAAATACAATGTAAAGAAAAAACCAGAGAACATATTATACACACAAAACAACTATGCATGTTCTGCCAGCCCGTCTTAGCTGGCCCTTCGCGGAGATTTATTAGCGCTTCAATGATACACAGTCACCTAATATGTTCATCCACGTTGGTGGATCATCCTGAATTTTATATATTTCCCTGATGTATATGCGGTATATTCAATGAAATTTTCTCTGGCAGATCGCACATCAGGGTCAACATTTCTGAAAGCCATTATTGTTTTCCATATGCTATGCATGCATATCAGCATGACCATTTTATAGGGAACGTCTTCTGTTTGATCCGTGGGAAGGAAGCGAATACCGTAAGGGGTAACCGGTAATTCTTTCTTTAAAGTACGCTTGAGGATGTCCCATAAAAATACTGAGTCACAGCAGTCAATAAAAATGTGTTCGATCGTTTCCGGTCGGTTGCATATGCTGCAGTTTATACCCCAGGGGACGAATATTCCTTTGCTCACAAGCAACGGTTTTACAGGAAGCGTTTCGCTATGACGTTGAAAAAAGAGAGACTTAGTCGATGCCTTCAATGGCATACGTTTTACTCTCTTTAGTACATCTCTTTCAGAACCAATGACATAAAGACTTCGATACAATGGTTGCGGTAACATCACTTCTACAAGGTCTTTATACAATTTTTTCCGCGGGACTGCACTCAAATATTCTAATGAAAAGCGCGCACTTAATATATTAAAAGAAGGCACAACTTCCCGGAGGAAACGACGGATACTTGGTCTAACAATTATATTTGTTGATACAAGAAAATGGGGTAATGCATCATGAAGACGTGTTTGTATCACTGTTCTCAAGAAATCATTGCTCTGATCTCTAAGAAAACCAAATCTACTTACGATCTGTTTTAAAAACAAATGACAGAGTCCCAGTCCACCACTTTTTACTGAACGAAAAAGATTTGTTCGACTTGTTCGTTCCCAAGCCGAACCCCACACGTACACCGCAAAGACTCGATGTATCTTTTGTATGTTTATCCGCGACATACACAGCACTTGCAAGACATAAAATAATTTTGCCACAAGGAATAAGTTGCACACAGTTGCCCGAACAAACATGGACAGGTCGTGCCCACCCCACTTTCGCGTTTGCTCACGAACACGTTCCGTTTCTGCTTCCCAATACTCCCCTGAGTCGCGATAGCGTTCTAGCGGGACACCCAGATATTTTCCAGGGATGGTAGTCCACTGAATATTCTGGAATGTTTGCGGTGTGGTTTCCCAGTTGCCATGCCAGAAACCTAGACATTTGTTCCAGTTAATCGCACTGCCTGTCTGCTTACAGAATAATTTCGCAACTTTAACTCCTTCGATACTTTGTCTGTCGACGCAGAATACAGCAATGTCATCAGCGTAGGCAAGAATTTTAGCTTCGCTGGAAACGTAGCGATAACCGTGTATATTTTCATTTTTTAAGATGTGTAAACAGAAAGGTTCAAGGTATAAGGCGAAGAACAATGGGGACAGTGGACATCCTTGACGTGTTGATGACCGCACATCAATGCTTTCACTCACTTGTTTGTTGATGATCATGTTTGCTGCGGACTCGGAGTAGACCATTTTTACCCCTTCCAGTATTATACTTCCGACATTCACATGATCAAGGATTGAGAAAAGGATTTCGTGGCTTACTCGATCAAAGGCCTTCTCGAACTCCAGCTGAAGCATAGCTACGCGCCCATCAAGAGCGTCAGAACACTCCAGAACACTGCTTGCAACATTTATGTCTTAGTATGGTGCGCCCTTTTATGCCACAGGTTTGGTGGTGGCCGACTAAGGAAGAAATAACGGTTTGTAATCTTTTTGCTAATACTTTCATGTAAATCTTGTAATCGACATTTGTCAGACTGATCGGACGGTATGACTGGACTGACACAAGTTTGACGGGGTCATCAAACTTAGGAATTAGGACAATGTGGCTCTTACGGAAAGACAGTGGCACGCATTTTTGTTCGTAGGCTTCGGTAATGACACAATGCAAGGACACTGCGACTTGACGTTTGAAGGTTTTATAAAAGGCTGCTCCGATCCCATCAGGTCCCCGCGATTTCCCCGTACTCATTTCCTCTATAGCCGTCTCTTATCTCTGAGACTGAGATGGGAGCTTCAAGCCTCTCTCTCTCTGTATCGTCCAAACTTGGCATCAGTGGCAGAAACGTTTCGTCAAAACCATTCGCTACTACCACGTTTTGTCCTATCAACGCTCGGTTGTATTCGACGAAGGCCTCTTCAATTTGCTGCTGGTCTTGTATAACTTCATTTTGGTATCGGATTTCTTTTATATCGTTCCGCACAGCGTATCTCTTTTCATCACTAAGTGCATGCTTGGTGGGCGCTTCTCATAACCATAGTCCGTCAGCCCGCGCGCGAATGATCGCACCGTGATACTTATCCTTATCAATCATTTCTAGCTGCGCTTTCAGATTCCTTATTTCGTTAGTGAAGCTGCCGGACTTATCGCTCTCACTTCGAAGCAGCAGATCTAGTTCTTAAACGGTTTTCTTTTTCTTTTTCACTCTGACGTATCGCACATGATCTTTCTATGGCGATCAATTTAACTTCACTCTTAAAATCCTCCCATTTTGCGATAGCACTCATATGTTCTGCATCTAGGATTTTTCCAAAGCTGTTCACTACTTTCTTAACAAAAAGTTCGTCCTTGAGAAGTTTGTCATTTAGCTTCCATGTTTCTCAATTAAATTTTACGCGCTTTTGTTTTTTGCCGATTATAAATGAGACTAAGCTGTGATCACTGAAAGAAACGTGGGTCACTCGGTAATCTTTGCATGCGGGAATGAGCGCGGCTGAAACGTATGCACGGTCCAGTCTTGCCACAGAGTCCCGTTGGTAGTGGGTGAAAACGGCACACCTTTCGCGGGAAAGAACTTCTCCGACATCCTCTAAATTTCGCTCTTTAACGAGCGCATCTAACAACAAGGCGCTTTGGTCTCTCACTGGTGCTTGATTAGCTCTGTCTTCTGATCGACATACACTAGTGAAATCTCCCAATAATACGGTCATTCTCTCAGTTTGCATGTATTCATTAACACTACGAAAAAACTCAGAACGCTCATTTACTCTATTGGGTGAATACACACATATTACTCGCCACTTGACACTTGACAGCATGAAGTCACATACAGCAAAGCGACCAGTTCACTTACCGGTTACTGTTTCCACAGTCATTCCTATTGCATTGTTAAGGAATATAATACAGCCTCCAGATGTGCCCCTTGCGTGGCACACGCATACATCGCAACGTGCTATAAATGGCTGCACCATGCGGTCCGTTGCCCCGCCACGGTGGTCTAGTGGCTAAGGTACTCGGCTGCTGATCCGAGGGTCGCGGGTTATAATCCCGGCCGCGGCGGCTGCATTTCGATGGAGGCGAAATGTTGAGGCCCGTGCGCTGTGCGATGTCAGTGCACGTTAAAGAACCCCAGGTGGTCGAAATTTCCGGAGCCCTCCACTACGGCGTCTCTCATAATCAGAACTGGTTTTGGGACGTAAAACCCCACAAAACAACAACAATGCGGTCCGTTTGCTCTTGCGTTCCGACTTTAGTTTCTTGAACTGCTACTATATCCAATTCATTTTCCAAGAAGAGGCGACTCAGCTGGTACTGTCGTCGCCTCGACGCAAGCCCTCGAACGTTGATTGTGGCTACGCACAAAGCTATTTCAAAGTTTGCTGCCATGATTTCTTAAGAGCAGAAGGGCCACATTGTGCCTACCTCGTGGCGGTATTCACCAGTTCGTCGGTACTCCGTCGCCGTGCATGCCTTCGCTGGCAGGGCTTTGCTAGGGTGGCTGTACCGTCGTCGGTTTGCGGTCTGCCGACACGTTCGGCTTAGGCCGCAACGTGTTGCGCCGCAGGTGCGTTGCCTTTAGCGGTGGCTCACCACTGCCAGCAGGTCCGACACGTGGCCCGTCGCCTGCGTCTTCTTCGTGGACTCTTTTCGTAACGGCGCTGCCGATTGCAATTTCCTTCGCTTCCTCGGGGCTGTCACCGGCCGTGGCAGGCGCTTCGTCCTTCGCTGGAAGTTTCTCAGGTGCAGGTGCTCGCATGTTATTTCCGCTTGTCCCCGCAAGCGCGTCATGTTTCAAGGTCTTCTCCGTGGAGCTTGTCTCATCAGGGCTACACGACTTGCTTGACGATGTAGCAGCGATTTCCCTGGCAGATGCTGTCTCGTTCTTTTCTCCAGCTGCCTCTCTTGCGTCGACTTCATCCATGGTGTGTTCGCGTAGGGTGTCACTCTCCGGAAAACCCGCGACAGCAGCGTACGTTTTCGTGCACTGCGTCTCGTCGTGAACGAAGCGGCGGCAAACGCTGCAGCGTGGTACACGGCATTCACGCCTAATATGCCCCGTGCGATGGCAACGAAGGCATAGAGGCGCCCTTACGGGTACCACAACGAGTGCAAGGTCACCGGCGATGCGGAGCTGGTGGGGTAGGTCTTCCGCGGCCATACCAAGCTTTACCTTAAGCGTGACGCACCTGGTTGTAGATCCTTTGTCAGTACATCCTTGCACACGCCACCGTTCTCTTGAGATGTCGGTCACTTTGCCGAACGGTGCCATTGCAACCTTGACGTCTTCATCTGGCACATTGTCTAATAGCCAGTAGAGCTTAATAAGCAAGTCTCGGTTACTCGGGTCGATGACAAGACGCCGCTCTCCTTTCACCTTCACGTCCGTCGCAGCAAGCATTTTCTTCGCCCCGTCGGCATTCTTGAAACTGACAGCCCACACGTGATTCATTTGGTACGCCCCAAGGCTTCGACCTCGAGGAGAAGCGCCAGGTGAGCCAGGGTATCTTGAAAATCTTCTATCCTGTATGGCCTCGCTTTCACGTCAGCGTGCAAAAACACTGTGTTCAACGTGGTTCGTCCTGAAGGCAGATGAGGCAAGATAACATCATAGTCCGGTGTGGAAAAAACAGCATACCCGGAACCGCGGCCCTGCTGGGCCGCTGATACTGCTCCGTGGGAGCCCTGCATTCCGCGTCCGCACGCTAGCGTGGCCGGAAGTGGAATTCACTAGACCACGCCGGAACGGGGGCGTTCCACATCTTTTCCGAGAGGCTGTCGCCGGCGGCGTTCCATCCAGCACGCCTTGGCATGTGTGGTAGAGAGAAGCCACGTGTCTTGGAGGATGATTCGGCGGCGTAACAAGTCGTCGTCTTCGACGCACTAGGTGTCAGAGGCTGATGAGAGAGTTCTCTCGACGAACCGTACGTAGCCTTGTGACGAGTCTCCCCGTCTCCGATCGTTGCAACTTGACATGCGAGTCCTCCACAGTTGCGAACGGTCACTATATATTGCGCAAGAATCGCGAGCCTTTGCATTAGAGAACAGATGTGATCCACACGAAGTGCGCCAGCCTAAGCCGACTTCGTGGCACCCAGCGAAGATGTGACGCGTCGTTGAAAATATCGCCATGGGCAGCTCCTACCTTCCTGCATCCAGCTACAAGTGATCAACCTCGAGCCTCGACGAACGCTGGAACCAGGCACAAGCCCCTTGCTGTTTCATCATATTGGACTGCTTGGAAGACCCTAATTGGCTGCGGCGTCGTGCGATCTCCGAGACGTGATGGAAAACGGAACTTGGTGGTGGTGAACGCCTTTATTGCCTGCGTTAGAGGCGCGCTAGCCTTTACCAGCATCCTTCGGACTAGGGGGGGGGGGGGGAGGATATAGCCTGGACGCGATGTGCGAGTGCATCTATCTATCTATCTATCTATCTATCTATCTATCTATCTATCTATCTATCTATCTATCTATCTATCTATCTATCTATCTATCTATCTATCTATCTATCTATCTATCTATCTACTAGCCGCCTACGACGTTGTGCTCTCCTGGCCGTTTCGTTAATGGGATGTATAGGAAAATTGGTGTGACACAACATGACTGCATGACGAACATAAATGACAGGTCGTAACATGAAAAATCATGACATGCATGTCATGAGCGGTATGATTTACATGCCACGGTCTTGCTGGTCTCCTGGCCGTTTCGTTATTCGGATGTATACGAAAATTGGTATGGCACAACATGACTGCATGACGAACATAAATGACAGGTCATAACATTACAATCATGACATGCATGTCATGAGGGGCACAGTTTACATGCCACACTCTCGGTGCTGTTGCGGCCATTTCGTTAACTTTATATGTACCAAAGTCGGTATAGCGAGACAACAATGCAAATCCATTTTATTTCCGGATGCGTGCTTCGCATTTCCTTGATTCCCACTGCACGTGGGATCTGCCAACTTTTTCTCCTTTCTATCTCTTTCACACCCTGTCTCCTTCACCCCAGTACGCTTAGCCGTGCTCCCTACGTGGGCTGCCGAAATTAGTGTCTTTTCCCTAACGTGCGCTTGACGGAGCTCGAAGAGGCCACCTAGTACACGATGACACACACACACACACACACACACACACACACACACACACACACACACACACACACACACACACACACACACACACACACGCTTCCCAAGATATCTACTAGAAAAAAAAACGCGTGCATACTTAATTCAGCTAGTTAACACAATGCGTGAACCGGCGGTTGTCATACCACCCCCCACTCACTATGCAGACATTTCTGAGACATAACCGGATACCTCATCGAAACTTCCCAACCACACGTCTACCGCTCGCATACATTTTCCTTGCAACAACCCATCCGACACTGCATGCCCAACGTTATAGTTCCAATTACGCCAAAAAAAGGCGAGGTTACCTCGGCAGCTATGACGTGAGCATCAACATTTCAATCCACATAGACCCATTTTTCATGTCATCCTATTGATATGACAAAACCCGCCTTCTGTATCTGCGCAGACCTTTTCTCATCGCAGGTTTCACCTCCTCTTTGCTAAAAGTTTCAACCGAATGCTTCCGCCTCAATCTCCAGATCATGCCTACAGGTCTGCTATGCAAGGCCGAGGCGCTTGGCTCGAGTTGTGGCTCCCACTACGTCGTCGGTCACGGAACTTTAAACTACACCTACCAGTGCACTCCCGCTTTCCCCTTGTTACAAGGACGCTCTTGCTGCTGGAAGCTCTCACTGCTACGTTCTACTTGGCACTAACATTACCACGGTCTTCATCTCCTGCCTTTATTGTAGAAGGAAAAGCCCTGCAGGCCTTGCTTCCTAATACATACATTTTTTTTTTCAATTGGCTTTTCCACAAAATTTTCTTTTTGGGAACACTTCCCCTTATTTCTTTATGGTGCGATTGGCTTTAAGCCCGATATACCTTCTGGTGGCGTGGGCTACCCCCACTTTATTTTAATTTTTTTCCATACCAGGGGGACAAATTTAACACACACACGCGCGCACACACACACACACACACACACGCACAGGAGGAATCGAACGTCTCGCGACACGCTCACGCGCACTTCCAGGCGAAAGCCCTTCCACGTGAAGATGATGATAGTTGTGTTCGGGAAGAACTATGACATATACTCGAAGTGCATAAAGCAAATATTGTGCAGCCCCTGTGACATGTTCCCAGTCGTGTAATCGTTTTCGGCTTATGCAACCAGGAAAACTATGGGCCTTCGAGATATCCTACATAGTGTGTGTCACTGAAAGAGTTACAGAAGTACGCCGTTGCTGAAGCTTCGCTTTAGCTAGACAAAAATATTTGTTGCTATGCCGACATTAAACGCTGGAAGCGTTGATGAAGATGACAATCATTAGGCTGTTGAAGGTGAATTTTCCAGCATTTCTTAACGTTTACCAGGACCCGAGGAAAATGATTGTAGAGAAATGAACGATATAGAGAAATGGGATTCGTATCGAATTAATAAAGTGCCTTTTACAATACCAAAATTGCTGCTCCTTTTGCAAGGAATACGCGGAGTTAAGAGGGAAACGTTCGAAAAAAGAAACGAAATTAACGGCGAATCTGCCTTGAGGCAGCAACTCATTGCGACGGCATAGCAAAGATGAAGCCTCTTTTATCAGCAATGACACTCTGCAATATGTTGTAAGGGCTCCAGAGGCTAAGCATAGCTACCCTCGAAGATGATGATGATAATAATAATAATAATAATAATAATAATAATAATAATAATAATAATAATAAAAGGTTCGCAAGGTTTTACAGCATCGCTCTAAAACTGTCGGAGCTGGAAAAAGGTTCGAATACTCCGACACTACTGCTCCGCTTGTCATTAACCTTGAAAGTGAAACGACTCTTAACATTTAGAAACATCACTGTCAGCGAAACAGGTGTAATATGCTCCCTGCACAAAGCACGGAAGCTTCGGTGCGCTACAGCCCAGCTAGAAACATTAAAGGGACTGTCTACCGCTCGGAAAATTTTTTAAGATTGTGGTAAAATTGGGCAGATCGTGTGTCACATTTGCGGGAACGAGCACGCTTTTACCCGAAAAAAAGGAATTAGGTTTTAATTTTGCTCTGAAAGTGGTGCAACAAACGCCGCTAGCGACACCCTACAGCGTGTTCGTCATTTTCCAAGTGTACGAGAACCAGCCCACGCAGGCATACATATTCTGCTGAAAAATTATTATGTATGTCTTACAAGCGTACTACACCCTATGAGACACCTTGTTATAGCGTGCAAAAGCAATTTCATTCATTCATTCATTCATTCATTCATTCATTCATTCATTTATTTGGACATTTTCAAAAAATGCCCACGAAGGGGGCAAAAGGAGAGTGTGTCTCCTGACTTGGTCCGCTCTTCGTGAGGCACTTCGGGCAGGTACAAGACAGTGTGCAAAAATATACAATAATATGCATACGAACAATAAATAAACGAGGAATACATTAACGATTTGAGAAATGTAAGACAAAGATGCAAACAAAGCTGTTCCCCAGCGACAAACCCAGAAGGCAGCATGATCGGCATCACCCAACACACATTGAAATACACAAAAGTTGAAACAATGAGCACACCACACACATTAAACACCCTCAGCAAATGCACCCCAGAATTGCGTTCCAATTATTACATCCTTAATTCGCTTCCTATATTGTGTGATGTTTCTAACCTCCCTGGCGTATTCAATTATTTCCGGGATCTTGTTGCACAATAGAACAATTTGGTTATCAATTGACTGTACACCATAGTTAGTCTTTTTTTCGCTGCTTTCCGGGTGGCGCTACCTTCGAATTCGTCTGCCTGCACAGGCGCGTAGTACTGCGCTTGTCATGAATGCGGCGCTGCATGTCCGAGGCGCACCCCCGCGCGCCGACTTTCCCTCCCCTCTCCTCCTCCTCGTCACCTCTGGAATGTCGACCTTGAAACCGGTTCCTGTTGAGAAGCCTTCCGCGCCCTAAAGGGTTTCCAGGGAGACGACGACGCATCGTGTGCGGTAACCAATGTTGCTGGCATGCCTACACTAGGAGAGGAGCGACTTCGTAGATAAAAAAATTAAAGGTGAAAACAAGGGGACACCAACCACATTATAATCATCAAAAGTAAAATTTATTCCTAAAGATGAAAAAACCCTTTTTTTCATCTTTAGGAGTAAATTTTACTTTTGATGATTATAATTTGGTTGGTGTCCCCTTGTTTTCACCTTTAATTTCGTCCCAACCAGACAGATCTCTGTCAAATGTTCACCTTTAAACAAAAAAAATTGTTTTAATAATTTCTATTCAATTTCTGGAGAAACCACTGCACGCTGGGGCATTTCGAAAGGTACGCTTTCTGTTGAGCCAAAAAACGGGAGAGCGAAGAAGGACGGTAGACGGTCCCTTTAAGCACGCTGCACCAATACACTTGCCCTGGCCTTTGTGTATGCGCGATGCCACCAATTGTGCCAAAGTGAAAGACTCGCGCGCTTCTCAAACTATTTATTACGTTTAGCAAATAACGAAAACATATCCCCATAAAACCACATAATCGCGATCACTAGGCTGTTCAGTGCCACAGTTGCTCATTAGGTTGCGCACATCCGTGGATTTTGCGCTCGGCCTCTGAAAAGCGCTGACCTGCGCCAATCCTGCCGATGGACGAGTTGCCGAACTACTTCGGTCACCGGCTAGAATGGGGCCCTGAACTGGGCGTCGCCTTGTCTTCCGAGGGCCGGTAACGAGAAATAGCTTCCCAGCGCGGCCACCACGACGAGGCAGAGTCCAGTGTACGGATCACCGGGGGCGCCCTCGTTTCGCCACATTCTTCGCCTCTTTGGGCACCAGATGGCGATCAGTGGTGCAGGACACCACTATGCCGCCTTCTTCGAATGCAGTGCTCAGTGGCGGTGACACACAAGTGCTCACACGCAGTGTCTCGTCCTCTTGAAAGCATACTTGCTCGTCCGTAAGCATGCACCGTAGTAAAAGCAAACGACGCGCTTGCTTCCCGGTCTGGAAACTGGAAGCAGAACGAGCCGCAAGAGGTACAGGCACGTCTTCGATTGGACACAGCGCGGGGACAGTAGTGGCGTTGAGGGTACTTCCTGAAATAGACCTCCGTGTGGTATCGTCCTGTAACAGACGACGACGCCACTGCCATTGCCTCACGCCCAAGCGTCGGGGCGCTCTGCCCAGTCTGGTTGGTCTGGTTACCTTCTTGCGCGGCCTTCTTCCGTGCTGCGCTTCTCGTTTTTCTTGCGCAAGATGGCGACGCGTCCAGAGAGTTCGGAGTGCGCCTGGTGTCCTGTACATGCCTCGATCAACGCCGCTGAGTTGCAGGAAGCATCCACACCACGTTGCCTTTGGACACAAGGTAGCAATTACCAGCCGTGGATGGCAGGAGCGCCATGCCTTGCTTCGAGATTCAGCTACTGACCGTAGATAAGTACTAGCGATGGCGCGCCGCATCTTCTGCCGGTTCATGGTATCGAGTTTTCGAGGTGGGAGTTGTGGGACATACCGGCTCAGAGAACGAAACCGATGGCCTTGCAGATGTCTTGCGTGGCAGGTTCGCCGTAACGTTCGGATGGTAGATGTAGCGTCTTCGCCAGCCCTCTTGAACCCCTGGACGGCGCGGACGGCATGGTTCCGGTGCGACATCAGCGCTCGGCTGGAGCTAATCGATGAAATTTCAGACAAGCGGCTCGCATTCGGCAGAGACGATGACTGCCAAGCAAAGCCTCGTGGCACGTTCACGCCCCGTGGCACGTTCACGCGCTCCGCCAGGAGGAGACGATGTCGATGATGACGGTAACGGTTACCTATGGCGAAACATAAAAAAAGGAAATTTAGCAATGTAGTATTTTGGAACACCACACAGCGTCCATTGTAGGCCGTTCTTTGAGTTGCGGTAGCGTTTTCAGGGATAAGCCAACAAACGTTGGCGGTGGTTAGGACTATGAATTTTTCAGAGACGGTATGATTCGACTCCCGCGTTAAGTTTTCAAGATTTACTGTTTCATTTTAGCGGCGGCAGTGGGTAGTAACTCGACGGCAAGAGCTCCTCCGCTTTTCGCGCCTGCGCATGGTCATTGAAGTACCGGCCTGTTTGGGCGATGAGAGGGCAAAAAAGAAAAAAAAAACACCGAGCAGACGTAAAGAATTGATATGGCAGCCAACTTTCTACACGTGTAAAGAGATGTGGGTGTAAGCCAAACTTCAAGCATGTGTAGTTCGTTGCTCATAGTCGCTGTAAGACGGAAAGAGAGGTGATAGAGGCATTTTACATCGGGCAACAAAGCTCTGAAGTGTTAGGAAGCCATCCATATGGTTACTGAATAAGGAAATGTCATTTTTGTGTGGTCTTGTGCCGACGATGTAGATGTGCATACCTTTGTGCAAAACGCAATCAACCAGGATATTTTGATCAGGGATGTTCTAGAACTTGTCGGGGTTAACTTCTACTAATAACTACTGCTAGCAGCGGCATCGCCGCTAGCAACCCCCTGCAGTGGGTTCGAGCACTCAACGAGCAGAGAATGAGGTCGTCGCGTCCGCGCGCTAGCTATCTCAGCCATGCCATCGCCGCGCTTCCGCGCGCTTCGACCCGCGGCCCGACTCGAGGCAGGGCAGCGCGAACCGTCGCACGCGGCAAAGGAGGAGAACATTAGGCGTCACTCTCCCAGCATGGTAATTTAATAAACGTTAAAATAAAACAAACAAAACGAGGCCGAATGTAAAGTCGAATATAAACGAAGGACAAATACGATAACGATTAACAACACGCGAACACACACGAACACAAACAAAGGACAATAACAGACAACAACACGCGAACACAGAATAACACACAAAAATAACCATGCAGGGAAGGAGAGCCTAACCCCGGCTAGCGCACCCGCGACCGCGAGCCCTCGGAAAAGGAAAATAGAAGAACATACAGACATGGGCGTCGGTCGCAGGTCGCCGCCGTGGTCGCCGGGGCCTGCAGAGGCACGCCATCCGACCGATGGCCCGGTCGGCCGGAGGGTCACAAAAGTACGTGCGCACCTCTCCAGTACCCAGCAAGTTCTCCCGAGGCATCTCCAAAACCAGAAACGCCAGAACGCGCAAACATTCTGGGAATTTCTCACTGCCCAATGGCAGCCTATGTTAAAACCACATGGGCGAAGCGGGCGGGCCGCCGCCCCGTCCAGCTGGGAAAGGGGGAAGCGGAGCATTTCGTGCAAAAACATGGCGTCGAGCGGGACGCGGCCCCACATCCCTCCCTCCTTAAAAGCCGCCCTAAAAAAACAATACCGAAGGTGCCAATACGCAATAAAATCCGCGAGCCCCCAAACCAAAACAAAATACGAAGAACAAACGCGACAACAAAATCGCGACACGTCTCAAATGTCCAAAGAAGCCGACGCACATTAAAATCCGCGAGCTACCCCCAAACAAAAAAACAAAAACAAGGAAACAAACGCGACAATACAACCGCGGCAAATCTCTCAAGTGACCAAAGAAGCCGACGCGCGCCACGGCATCTTCGCTCGGACTCCGGACGCCGGCCGCGGCAGGTCTCACGTGCCGTCGACCCAGTCGACTTCCTGGCCGCACCAAGTGCCGCGACCACGGCTCCATCCGCAGCCTCGCCGTCGACGCCGCCCCGCTCCGGACACGCAGACTTCGGCCGCCAAATCAGCGCGGCAGAAAAACACAACAAACAAACAAAAAGAGCAGTCGGGCAGTCCCAGAAACCCAAAATCAATTGAACTAACGAAGAAGAAAACAACACAGGGCTAGAAATCATCCTCAAGGTAGCGAAAACAAAAACCGAAAAAGAAACAGTACGTAAAAAGAAAGGAACACTTAGCATAAAAACTAGAACAGCGAAGAGAAACTAGAGAAAGCGTAGAAAGAGAAAAAGAGAAAGACTTCTCCGTCAGGTTATCTCTCCGTCTGGAATCAGTCGGGCAGTAACCAATGTAAACGTGGTCTTCACTAGTGCGACGCCGCATGACCTTACACTAGCGGATGATCCTTCCACGAACGCACACTGCCCATCCGTGACACCAAACGAAACGGCAAATCCACGTGTTGCCTACGGAATGAACAGACGCGGAAGGGACGGCGACAGCTGAGCATTCATACTGCACCGTGCCAAATCGCAGAGCACAGTAACTTCAACTAAAGCCTTCCGCTCTTACGACTGGCTGGAATTACTGCAGCGGCGCGCAATCGCTCTCCTCTGCTGTCGGGGGGGTGCCACTGCCGACGCGCGCAAACACGGCGCTAACCGCAAAGGTGGCATGATACTGTGGCCAAGCTCGTACAGACCGCGCAGAGTGAACCCCTTTTCTCCAGGGCCACGGCTACACAAGCCGCTTCAAGCCCAAAACCCGCGCTCGCCGCAATACAAGACAGCGATACTACGCGCGCGCGCCATGTGCAGTACCAACACATTCAGGCGCCTCGCCTCCAGGAGGCGAAAAACAAAACCGCGAAAGAAACTATTTACATTATGTACACATGGGTCACTCTGCCGTCAACCACGTCGCTCTTCGGGCCAAACGAAAAAAAGCAAAAGAACAACAAACAAGAAAAAACCAGATTCCTGAGGAGAGCCCAGTGAGGATAGACCCCCTCTTTCATCCTTTCCCCCCGACCGGCCGGCTGATTAACGCCACAATGGCCTCCTTCACTCCCGCCGCGGGGAAGCTGAAACGCTCTCCCCTTCTGCGTGCGCGAAGACACAGGTGCCCAAAGGGCTATTCAAGGAAGAAGGGTCTCCTTCTACTTCTTTGTTCGCCTCAGCCGCCTTTCCGCCATCTTTGCCTCCCTCGGTGCAAGTCGGCCATGCGCACCGAACAGCGCCTGTCAACTTTTAAAGAAAAGAGACTTTCGGCGACCCGGGCAAGAAATAGCGCGTCAACTATTCCTTCACTGGTTCTGAATTTAGTGAGGAAAGACGCGCACGACGCGAAGTCTAAAGAAAACCGTTGGACTCACCGACTTGAACGTCGCACGGGAGACACGATGGTCAATCTCCCGGCCATGGCATGACAGAAGCCCTGGTAAATCCAACGAGTTTCCGCCACCAAGAACGAACTGCTACATCTCGGTGGCAACTTGCATCACGCCTTTCCTCGTCCACGCTTCGCCTCACACAACTTCGAAGCGGGTTACCAATCCGTTTGAGAAGTGACATTTGCCTCTCCTCACACCACGATACAATGACAAGAGAAAAACGGAAGGACAGACGAAGAAAGAGATACGGGCGGTACACGGCAGAGACGGCCAACTTCAACCAAAGTGCACTTGACGCTGGGAACCGAACACAACTTCCCCACTCTGCCGACACCTGCTCGTCGTCTGAGCGATCAAGGGCAAGGCCCCTGGCCCCACTTAGTTGGGCGCCAAAATGTCGGGGTTAACTTCTACTAATAACTACTGCTAGCAGCGGCATCGCCGCTAGCAACCCCCTGCAGTGGGTTCGAGCACTCAACGAGCAGAGAATGAGGTCGTCGCGTCCGCGCGCTAGCTATCTCAGCCATGCCATCGCCGCGCTGCCGCGCGCTTCGACCCGCGGCCCGACTCGAGGCAGGGCAGCGCGAACCGTCGCACGCGGCAAAGGAGGAGAACATTAGGCGTCACTCTCCCAGCATGGTAATTTAATAAACGTTAAAATAATACAAACAAAACGAGGCCGAATGTAAAGTCGAATATAAACGAAGGACAAATACGATAACGATTAACAACACGCGAACACACACGAACACAAACAAAGGACAATAACAGACAACAACACGCGAACACAGAATAACACACAAAAATAACCATGCCAGGAAGGAGAGCCTAACCCCGGCTAGCGCACCCGCGACCGCGAGCCCTCGGAAAAGGAAAATAGAAGAAGAACATACAGACATGGGCGTCGGTCGCAGGTCGCCGCCGTGGTCGCCGGGGCCTGCAGAGGCACGCCATCCGACCGATGGCCCGGTCGGCCGGAGGGTCACAAAAGTACGTGCGCACCTCTCCAGGACCCAGCAAGTTCTCCCGAGGCATCTCCAAAACCAGAAACGCCAGAACGCGCAAACATTCTAGGAATTTCTCACTGCCCAATGGCAGCCTGTGTTAAAACCACATGGGCGAAGCGGGCGGGCCGCCGCCCCGTCCAGCTGGGAAAGGGGGAAGCGGAGCATTTCGTGCAAAAACATGGCGTCGAGCGGGACGCGGCCCCACAAACTTTATGGTGTTAGCCAGGTGATAGTGGTGCACATGGCCTGATGGTGTTGTGTTACATTCTGAGGAGATTAAATCAGTTGGAAGTTGGCGCACGTCCTGTATACAGCGTTTTCTTTTCGTTTCTTCGCTCGTAGTCTTTCTTCCAAGGTGGTGAACGCCTCGGTTGCCTGCTTGAGAGGAGGTCGCGTAAGGACCACACCAGAAAGCGGTGCGCCAGGCCAGCCTTTATCAGCATCCTTCGGATTCGGGATAAATTTGATCTAAATACGATGTGCGAGGGCGGAGTGAGGACCTCAGTGTGGGCTTGACCGAGCTCCAGGTGACCACGGAAGATAGGATGGCACGAAGAAGAGGGCTCGAACGTGTCATGTGGCGTTCACGCGCGCTTCCAGGCGAAAGCGCTTCCACGTGAATATGATGACAGCTGGCTACGGTAGCAAATATGAGACGTACGCGAAGTGCATAATGTAAACAGTGTGCAGCCTTTCTGAGATGTTCCCATCCCTATAACCGCTTTTTGTTTGTGCAACCATAAACACTAGGGCTCACAGAGAGTGCCGTAGCTTAAACTTCAAATTGCCTTGGAGCACTATGAAACTAGACAAAAAGAAATATTTGTTGTTCTGTCGATAGAAAACAGTGGATATATTAATGAATATGGTACGCATCTTGGTTGTTGAACGCAAATTTTCCAGTATATCGGAGCAATTACCAGCATCGTTTAATTCGCTCCATACAGATTTTCGAGTGGTGGCTGAACAAAATAACTTCATTCCCTTGAACGAAAGGGACATTGTAGAAAAATGCAATTTCTCTCGAAGTACTAAATTACCCTTTACAATACCAAAAATAGGCCGATTTTGTGGTTAATCGACACCTCACCTATCATTACGTGTTATGTCGGGGACAAATCGCGCCTGGTGCCGGCATTATAACAAATGCCATTGGGGTACCTTACGCGCGAACAGCTTTCTAGATCTGATGCCTGTTTGACAACACGAAAAAGTCAACATTTGCGAATTGTAACTGAGTTCATGAATGCGGACTGCATCGGTCACACCAGGTCAACAAGAGGTAGAACATGCTAAATACTATCCTAAGAAGCATTTACTGCTGTCATTGTTTTCGGAAACCCGGATGTTTCTACTTACTTGGCTTATTCGGAAAATAAGCTGCATCAAGCTATGTGCACAGAGCACGACGGAGACATATGTTTGCTGAAACCCTCCAGCGTGCATTCCTTTAAATTTTACACTGCATTGACGTGTTTTGTTGCCCCCTGAGATAAATATGTCTTTAATTGCCGTGTACGCACGTGCTTTCTGCATCTTGCTTTTTAATAGGCGATCTCATGCAGTGTGCTCACTTTATGAGAACCTGCTGGTATTCCAGAATACGCAGTTTTGTTCACAGCAAAGCACGAATATGTTTTTGTTTCCTCTTTCGTTCGCTAACGGCAACCTCGTGAACTCGCCTCTCCGCGTTCATCAGTCAGTGGATGCCAACAAGTGGGCAAGTCCCTTACTCGTTAATGAAGGCTCCGGATACGAATGACTGCTTTTAATTTCCATTGATCAGAGATTCACAAATAGTTGAAACAAAGAAAGCGCAATTTTTGTAGCGAATCGAAACTGCTGTTCCCGTTCACATATTTACAAATATGATACAACATTGAAACGAGACGATCATTGCACACCTGCCGGCCTACCCATAAAGGTAAAGGCACTCCTTCAGAATCACATCTGTCTACATAATGACATAAACATCGAAACGGAAAGATCATTACACATTACCTTAGCATAATGCAAGAGGTAAAATTACGTTTCCTGAATTTCTGGCGATCCACATAAATTAATGTAAAACAAAGCAATCATTGCACGTCACATCTTTGCGCATCTTTAAGTGTCATTACATAGCAGAAATGTGGAAGGAACCGCACTATGCTTTAGTTTCTTGCAGGCAGTTATCGCAAGAATACTTGACTCGAACTGATCATCCGTGAAGTGTTTCTCAATGATACAGCTATCGCCCTTTGCACCGCTGCAATTTGCCTAAAGAAATGGGGCCGACGCATTGCGCCGCTTGTCAGTCTTTTCGTCGACCGACGACAGTTCACGCCTGCTATTGCTGTGCATTGTCATTGGCTTTGTTTTACGGGGCACAAGTTCGCCCAATAAACAGTTCGCCTTACATCGCTTGAGTGCAGCGTGCGTCGCAACCACGTGACAATATATAGTGATCAACTTATGTCGCTAAGCCTCCCTCGGTGGTAATTGAAGTTATTTCTCGCGAAGCCATACCATGGAGCCATATCGCTCGATGTTTGAGGTTTTCCTTTCCACGAGGAAAAGAAGGAAGGCCTGCGACCCTTACCAATGCTCTTTGAGCAGCCACCAGTGCATCAATCGACATCTTGCTGCTGCCGATTGCGTCTTGCGAAATGCAAATGCCTGTGCTCACCTACGGCCCAAGCGTGCGCTGGCGTTTCTGCGCTCAGTAATGGCGTAGTTTTCCGCCGAACGCGAAGGCGGCGGGGGAGACGTGGGGGATTACTGGTCACGTACGTGACCAGTAATCCACCCAGGCTCGACACGTGTCGAGCCTGGTCCAATAGGGGAGCAAAAAAGCGCGAAGAAGCGAGGAGACGTGTAGAGAGCAGGGAAGAATGTGTCCCTTTCCTTTTTTGACAATCGTTTGCGCTACCTTTAAAACATACGGGGACATTATTGAAATGTAGCCGCTAGTGACACCTATGACGGCTTATGTGTTGCAACGCGAACACGCTTATAGTCATCCACGTGGTTGCGACGTATCTGAGTGAAATTACGCACCCACTGGGCATACTTTCTAGTCATATGAAACTGCCGCAACGGCTGTATTTCGACAGAGGCAAAATGTTGATATCAGTGCACGTTAAAGAACCTCAGGTGTTCAAAATTTCCCGTGTCCTCCGCTACGGCGTCTCTCATAATAATATCGTAGTTTTGGAATGTAAAACTCGGGGAAATAAAAAAAGTCGAACGAAATCGAGTTTTATTGATGGGAAATTACGAAAAATACGTAGAAAAAATGTTGGTGGAGGCTTGGCGTTCACCTTCAAAAGGGAACTACAGCGGTTTTTATCATCATATTTCAATATCGCTGCTTTACAATGATAATTATAGTCCTGCAGCAGGAAGGGTCGTCCAATCTGCTTAAAAATTGCCGATAATATTAAAGGAACGAACGAACGATGTGTTCAAGCCAAAACCTAAACGGGTAGACGCTTCTTTCAGCGTATATGCAGTCCCATCACAGCCCCTCAGCGATTGGAAATATGGGATTCCTTTCAGAAAAATGAAAGTGGCGATATGATCCGACCATTTATATCGCATTATGCGATCTTATCTGAACTTGACAGCGATGATTTCAGCGCTGAGTTATCACAGTTTCCCTTTTGAACGCCCGCCTTCTCGGGCAAGCAGCGTTTTAGGTGATAATGTTAAAAACACAGGGTGCGCCGCATGGGAATCTGCTAAAAATTTTAAAATTCATTTTCAGGAAAACTAAATGGGTCGCAACCACCTAGCTTGGCATATGTTATTACAGTACCAAGGGTAAAAACATCCCGAATGCGTCGTTGAGAGCATCGGACGCCGAAAAATTGCCGAAGATGCTCCTTTAAGAGAGAACGCTATGGCGTCATTGAGCCCCGTTGGCATCGCCTCCTCGTAACAGAATTATGTTTTCTCTTCCATTAAAATTATGGCCCGAGCTCTCACGTCTGCACTTGTTAGCTAAGTCGTAGTGTACTATTTTTATAAAGGATTTTGCTTGCTTTGAGAAATTTAACTTTGTTCAGTAGCGCAACTCTGCCATGTGGGTGAGCACGCGTGGTCGGACGCTTCGGGAACGCGGCGGTAGGTGGTAGCTGGAGATAACTATTGCCGCCACGAACGACGACAAGAGCACCGTCACCGGCTGCGGATTTTCTGAGACACGAAGTAAACGCTATCGCGTTAATACTTCGACCAACAACTTACGTGGCTAGTAGATGGTCTAACGTACAAGGTATATAAAGGTTAGCGAGAGGCTCAGACAGGCTCACAGCTCAACAGACGTCGTGACCTTGAGGACTAACGTCTTTGTCTGGAATGCCGGGGCCCTAAGCTTGGAATCAGTCAGAGCGGAAAGGATTTCAAGATTAATTGAGCTTGTTCGCAGGACCCCAGCTGAGAAGGCTCAGTGATATCGGTCCATAGTTATAACGGAGCTATGCCGAAACTGCTTGATTTCGAGCCGCTCCTATTAGAAAAACTCTACTAACGTGCAGAAGTAATGTGTGAATATGCGTAAATGAACCATGTGCCCTCAAGCGAGAAGTGCGTGTGTGTGGGTGTGTGTGTGGGTGTGTGTCGTCTGTAAGCGCAAACTTGCGGCTGTGGCCCGTCTCGGGAGATTTCAAAGCGTTCACCGTGCATTTACCCCGTACAAGTGCAGACGACATCGGTGTTGACCACAGACCTAATCTCGGCGGTACATTAAAGTCTTTCGCAGGTTGTATTAGTCACAAAAGGAGGAATGAGCATCCACACGTTTGTAGCGGAAGGCTACAAGGAAATTCATACGCAATTACCCGCGCAGCCTTGTGCTACGAGGGTCGAACCCCGTACCCCCCTTGACGAATTTTTCGGCAACTAAAATGCTTTCATTTCTGAGAAATCCACATGGGTTTCTTTATAGCCGTGTCCTCCGCAACGGCGTCTCTCATAATAATATCGTAGTTTTGGAATGTAGAACTCGGGGAAATAAAAAAAGTCGAACGAAATCGAGTTTTATTGATGCGAAATTACGAAAAATACGTAGAAAAATGTTGGTGGAGGCTTGGGGTTCACCTTCAAAGGGGAACTCCAGCGGTTTTTTCATCATATTTCGATATCGCTGCTTTACAATGATAATTATAGTCCTGCAGCAGGAAGGGTCGTCCAATCTGCTTAAAAATTCACCGATAATATTAAAGAAACCAATGAACGATGTGTTCAAGCCAAAACCTAAACGGGTAGACGCTTCTTTCAGCGTATATGCAGTCCCATCACAGCCCCTCAGCGATTGGAAATATGGGATTTCTTTCAGAAAAATGAAAGTGGCGATATGATCCGACCATGTATATCGCATTATGTGATCTTATCTGAACTTGACAGCGATGATTTCAGCGCTGAGTTATCACAGTTTCCCTTTTGAACGCCCGCCTTCTCGGGTAAGCAGCGTTTTAGGTGATAATGTTAAAAACACAGGGTGCGCCGCATGGGAATCTGCTAAAAATTTTTAAAATTCATTTTCTAAATGGGTCGCAACCACCTAGCTTGGCATATGTTATTACAGTACCAAGGGTAAAAACATCCCGAATGCGTCGTTGAGAGCATCGGACGCAGAAAAATTGCCGAAGATGCTCCTTTAAGAGAGAACGCTATGGCGTCATTGAGCCCCGTTGGCATCGCCTCCTCGTAACAGAATTATGTTTTCTCTTCCATTAAATTATGGCCCGAGCTCTCACGTCTGCACTTGTTAGCGAAGTCGTAGTGTACTATTTTATAAAGGATTTTGCTTGCTTTGAGAAATTTAACTTTGTTCAGTAGCGCAACTCTGCCATGTGGGTGAGCACGCGTGGTCGGACGCTTCGGGAACGCGGCGGTAGGTGGTAGCTGGAGATAACTATTGCCGCCACGAACGACGACAAGAGCACCGTCACCGGCTGCGGATTTTCTGAGACACGAACTAAACGCTATCGCGTTAATACTTCGACCAACAACTTACGTGGCTAGTAGATGGTCTAACGTACAAGGTATATAAAGGTTAGCGAGAGGCTCAGACAGGCTCACAGCTCAACAGACGTCGTGACCTTGAGGACTAACGTCTTTGTCTGGAATGCCGGGGCCCTAAGCTTGGAATCAGTCAGAGCGGAAAGGATTTTCAAGATTAATTGAGCTTGTTCGCAGGACCCCAGCTGAGAAGGCTCAGTGATATCGGTCCTAGTTATAACGGAGCTATGCCAAAACTGCTTGATTTCGAGCCGCTCCTATAGAAAAACTCTACTAACGTGCAGAAGTAATGTGTGAATATGCGTAAATGAACCATGTGCCCTCAAGCGAGAAGTGCGTGTGTGTGTGTGTTTGTGTGTGTGTGTGTCGTCTGCAAGCGCAAATTGCGGCTGTGGCCCGTCTCGGGAGATTTTCAAAGCGTTCACCGTGCATTTGTACCCCGTACAAGTGCTAGACGACATCGGTGTTGACCACAGACCTAATCTCGGCGGTACATTAAAGTCTTTCGCAGTTGTATTAGTCACAAAAGTGAAAATGAGCATCCACACGTTTGTAGCGGAAGGCTACAAGGAAATTCATACGCAATTACCCGCGCAGCCTTGTGCTACGAGGGTCGAACCCCGTACCCCCCCTTGACGAATTTTTAGGCAACTAAAATGCTTTCATTTCTGAGAAATCCGCATGGGTTTCTATATAGCCTTGTGCTAAGAACGGGTGGGCATTAACTTTCCCTCATATAAAGGTTACTCCACCTTGTCGGTTTCCGCACAACTGATTTGCATTGTATAGGTTACGCAACAACAACAACAACAACAACAACAACAACAACGCAGCATGCCTCCGGACCTCCCGGTCCGCAAGGTTTTACAGCCTCGTTGCAAAACCGTCCGCCTGTGGAGAAAGCTTAAATATTCCGCTACCACAATACCGCTCCTGATCCACTTTCATAGTGCAAGGATGATCATATTTATAAACGTTACTGTCAGCAAGACAGGTGTAACGTGCTTCTGAACCAAGCACACAGGCTTTTCTGCGGTACGGCCTAGCTAGCAACATTGAGTCGACGGCACCAGTACAATTGCCCTGGCCTTGGTGTTTGCGCGATGCCACCAATTGTGCCAAAGTGAAAGACTCGTGCGCTTCGCGAAGTATTTATTACATCTAGCAAATCACGAAAAAATATCCCAATTGAAATGCATAGTCAAAATCCCTGCAAGGTTCAGTGCCACAGTTGCGCATTAGGTTCGGCATAGCCGCAGTACTTGAGTTCGGCCTGGGAAGGGCGCTGACCTGCACCAATCCTGTCCACCGAGGAGTTCCCGAAGGACTTCGGTCACAAGCCAGAATTGGGACCTCAACATGGCGTCGCCTTGGCTCTGGAGGCCCGTTAACATAGAATCGCTTCCCAGCGCGGCCACCACGTCGAGGGCGCGACCCCAGCATATACGTCACCGGGGGCCCCCTCGTTCAGCCACATTCCTCATCTCTTTGGGCACCAGATGGCCGTCACTAGTGCAGGGCACCACTATGGCGCCTCCTCCGAATGCAGTGCTCAGTGGCGGTGACACGGAAGTGGTCATACGCAGGACATGCTTGCTGGACGGTACGTATGCACAGTAGTAAGAGCAAGCGACGCGCTTGCTTCCCGGTCTGCAAAATGGAAGCGGACCGAGTCGCAAGAGGTGCAGGCACGTCTTCGCTCGGACACAGCGCGGTGACAGTAGTGGCGTTGAGGGTACCTCCACAGGTCGGCGTCCGTGTGGTATCGTCTGTAACAGACGACGGCGCAACAGCCATTCCCCCATGTCCATTCGTTGGGGCGCGCTGCCCAGTCTGGTTGGTCGAGATGCCGTCTTGTGTGGCCTCGTTCTGTGCTGCGCTTCTAGAATTCTTTGTGCAAGATTGCGACGCGTCCAGTCTATCTGGAATGCGCGTGGTGTCCCGTACGTGTCTCGATCAACGCAGTTGAGTTGCAGGAAGTATCCACACGACGTTTTCTTCGGACACAAGGTAGCAGTTGCCGGCCATCGATGGCAGAAGCACTGTCCTTTGCTTCGAGATTCAGCTACTGACCGCAGATGGCTACAACCGATGCGGCTCCGCACCTTTGGTCCCGGAGGAAACCTAGAGCAAGACGAAAAGTGCTTGCGTTGGTGGCCGCAGTTCATGGTCAAAGGCCTGGTGTCGAGTTTCGGAGGCGCGGGTTGCGGGACATACCGGCTCAGAGGACGGAACCGATGGCCTTGGTTCGGCGATGGTAGGTCCGCTGGCAGGAACCGATGGCAGCTTCGCCGTCAATATCGCATGATAGACCGAGCGTCTTCGCCAGCACACTTGAACCGTTGGGGGGCACGGGCAGTATGATGCCGATTCGACATGAGCACTCGGCTGGAGCTAGTCGATGAACAAGCGGCTCGCATTCGGCAGAGACGATGACTGCGAAGCAAAGTAAAATACCGCGTGGCACGTTCACGCGCGTGGCCAAGAGAAGATGATGTCGATGATGACGGGGACAGCTACCTACAGCAACAAAAAAAAGAAATGTTTCAATATAGTATTTCTGGACCCCAGACGCCGCCGGTTGTAAGGGAGTTCCTTGAGTTGCGCTGACATTTTCAGGAACAAGCCAATGAAAAATGGCAATGGTTAGTTCTATGGAATTTTCGAGGACATTACGAGACGGTTCCTGCGTTAGGTATTCAAGATTTACTGTTTCACTTTAACGGCCGCAGTCGGTAATCAGTTGAGGGTTAGAGCTCCTCAGCTTTTCCCGCGTACGTTGGTGTTTCACCAGCGTGTCATGCACAAACGCGATGACGACGATGATGATGATGATGCTCCTGTAGACCTACGGCATTCACCCACCAGGGGGGATTGGCCAAGAGTTATTTGATAAATATGTTTTGATTTGAAATTATTGGAAGGAACAGATAGAAAAAAGGATGCTAAACTCGACACAAGGCCAAACCTCAACTTTGAACAGCTCCGCTGTTAATTGCTTATGATGAAAAATTACGATGTGGACTACCAGGTCTGTTGTGTGAACCCAGTTTAGTTGCATCTAGGTTTTTGACACAAGTCCCCGTATGTTCCAAGTACAAAGACCACATACGTTTCAAAAGTGTGCCTACTACAGCGCGTCTAAAAACGAATGCATATAGCATGGCGTTCCGGGAATCATCCGATGACTGCTAAACATGCAGCTTTGTGGAGTTGCGGGAAACCCATCGCGTGAGCCACTTCAACCATTTGTCTTAGCGGCCTTCCGGGCGCCGTCTGCTGTGCAGACTATGCCTTTACGTAATCTGTGCCTCGGTCCCTCCCTTCCCGGCGGTACCGGAACTCTGGCGCCAGGAGGTATGGATGGAGCCTCTCCTCTGTAACGTGAACTCGAACAACACCCCGAACGCACGCACGTGCGTACTCTGCCCTTTAGGCGTGCTACTCCGATCGCCTATCCTATGTAGCTGCCTCAGGCCCTTACTCCTCGGGTCACTTCACTGCCTCTGTGATCGCGGAGTGTCACCACGTCAACGGCCTCTCCTTGAAAGCCGACACAGTAACTCAACCAGAGGAGGTTACCATCGCCTTGGCAAGCTCCCACCCTGCCACTAGCTCTATCTTGGCTGATTGAAGTCGGTCTGTTTTCCATACATACAACGTTCCATCGCTCCGCTGGCGGCTCGTCTGTTTTGATCGTGCCACAAGCTATCTTGGCTGATTGAAGTCGGCCTGTTTTCCATACATACAACGCTCCATCGCTCCGCTGGAGGCTCGTCTGCTTTGATCGTGCCACTTCTAGGCGCTCCAATCCTCACCCCATTAGAATAGTCTTGACTCCTGGCCACTCAGGTTTTCATGGCACCGAGGCGGTTTTCATGGGAACATCGCGTCTCCTGAATGGCGCCACCATTCTAAGCGCGTTCCAAAGTCCGCCGCGTGGCACGCTAGCGGTGCCGCGCGGGCATCGTGTCACGATTACGCCGGAGATCTCGGAGGGCGAAATGCCGAGCGCTGGAGAGGGAGAGAGAGACGTTTGACGACGGAAGCATTTTTGAGCACAGCAAACCAAACCTTTATGACACGACGCAGCACAGCAAGTCAACAAGAAAAAAAAATGAACAGAATATATAGAAGCCCAAGAACTAACTCGATAACTAATACAAGCCAAAGCTAATACACGCCAACTAACAATCCTCAAGTCTCAGTTCGGCGCTGAGCTCAGTCCTGAGTTTGGCCATGTTGGCTTTACCGGCGCTGTCGCGAATAACAGATGAAACGCTCTTACGTGCTCGGCGCTGTTTCCTTCACGGTGAAGTCCGTAGCCGCTCCGGACCTAGTCTCGTTACTCCAGATTATCGCAGACCTCCCTTGCGTCGTCCCGAGGGTATCGCTTGCTGCCGTAGCCGACGCCTGGTCTCAAGTCGCTACGTGGTGTCTCCCTGCGTTAGGCCTACCCCGGAGGCCTAAGTACGAGTACGGTCCCTCGCTCGACGTAGCGGCATGACCTGGTGAATTGCTGCTGGCCAACCCCTTGAAGGGGGATTGTTGACGGTCAGATGTAGAAGAGATGATTGTTGACAGATGTAGAAGAGGGTTCACCATGCTTCGGCGATTCATGGTCTGCATCTTCCAGCTGTCTCGTGTCTGCCTCTTCAACAGATGTCTGGTGGCTGGACTCCGCAGCAGCGTCTAAACGTCTTTGTTTTAGAGGAGGCATGTCGCTGCAGAAGGGATGCGAGGCTCCGCCTTTAGTTCGGCGGTTTTGCCTCTGGCCGTCCGTCTGGAGGAATGTTCGGTTTCGGCTTGAACGACATTCGTCGCGTCAAAGCCGATTTAGGTGGTGGAGGGGCGCCACTTGCATCTTTAGGGAGGTCCGAGTCATTAACAGTGTCGCCATGCCCTCGTTTGGCGGACATCGATACGATGCCTTCCATAGCTTCACTCCCATCTTTCGACGGGTCACATGGCGCAGCCGCTTCAACCACACAATTTTCGGTCGCGTTACCTTGAAGCGCCTCAACTTTTGATTCTTCCGGCGCTTCTTCCGAATTTTTTTGGTGGCTCGTTATCGACACCCGCTTCTCCGTCGCACTGGTTGGCTGTTCCGGCTTTTTAGGGGCGAAGCTCCTCTTAGTCTAACCTTGTCACGCGTCAGGCGTCAGGCGTCAGTCGTAACCCGCGTGCTGGGAGGCACGCGCTCGCTCTCGGCGTTCGCCTCGGCGCGTGCCTCCCGGCGCGTGCCTCTCTCTCTCTCCCGGCGCGTGCCTCTGCTGTGTTGTGTGTGAGAGAGAGAGAGAGAGAGACAGAGAGAGAGCGAAATGCGCGCGTTGGCTATGGAAACGCTCTTTCTTAGAGGAACGCTGTACCAGATCGCAAAGAAGGAAAACGCGCTCTCACCCGCGAGAGACAACGTTGGCGCAGGCAGCGTCTCCTAGCGAGCTTCTTGATTGAGAAATACCGACTGCTGGCGTTGGAGAAGCGTATATATATATATATATATATATATATATATATATATATATATATATATATATATATATATATATATATATATATATAATGTGTGTGTGTGTGTGTAGGTACTGGATCTTGACTTGCAATGAAGTGCCGGTGGGAGATTTCACTTGTGCATAGTTGAACCATGAGGATTCGTAGCGTGCGCGTTAACTAAATTAATCCGGAACTCTGCTCGATCTACGATGAACATCCCGAGCTTCGCCCACTCATGATCATTCACTCCGTGGATATGCTGTAATTTTTTTCCACGACCTCCTCAATTTTTATAGAGGAGGTCGTGGTTTTTTCATGTGGCTCGCGATAACGGGGGAAGTCACGCGCTGCTAGCTGAACGCTGTCATTTATGATCGAGCCAACAGCCGGGCCAAAGTCAACCGTCATTTGTAGTTGATTGACTTATGCCGTTTTACGTCCTGCGACATGGTTATGAGGCGAGTTTAATATGAGTGGGGCGTTACTGTGGCATCGTTGGCATTACGGAAAATGGCGCACATGTTTTTTGTTTGAATAACGGATGTCTGGGACTCCTAAATTAAATGCAAATTCTTCGAGTCACGGTCATGCAAGTGATCATGCGAAGAAAGCCACGTTTACAGCTATTCAAGATTTTACTTAATAAAGGCTTGTAGCAAACATTCTGATGGTGATGAGACGGTGTTTCAGTCACGTGGTTTGACTAACTGAACTGGTTAAGTGGCGGGTATGTCATGGAAGACGAGAGAGAGAGAGAGAGAGAGAGAGAGTATGCGTGTAACTGGTCGTGTATAGGGTGCAGAATCTGCTACTCCGACTGAGTGCGCAGTAACGGCGTTTCTCTTTTTTTTTTGCAGCTATTTGTGACAAATGAACGAGAACTGAATACTATTCGCTCACGTAACACCAACGCAAACATTGCAGACTAAACACAACCTAAGCATGGACAAAGAAAAAGAAGAGAGAGGGAAACGCCGAGGGAGACAGGACTGTGAGGCTGGGTGACGCCAGTGCCCCGTTGAATGACAGATTGCGCGTCTTTGCACGTGCAATAAGAACGTTCTACGTGCTTAGAGCACTAACATGACACTGTAGCATGTATATCTATGACGATTTGATTGCAGCCAACCCTTTCATTTAGCTAACAGTTGCCTCAAACCGTTCTCAATATTAGGCCGCCGTGTAGAGCATTTCCGTGTGCGCCGCCGGCCGCCTATCCACACTAGCGCCGTGATGCCGCTTAAACCTATACGTCGATCTCGCGGCAATAGCTTGGCCCTGCGAACCCGTAGCCCTGTGAACGCAAAACCCCAATGCTGGTATGACCCTCGTATGCGAGGGTATGAGATGCGCGATTGATGGAATCACATGAAACAACAACAACAACAACAATAATAATAATAATAATAATAATAATAATAATAATAATAATAATAATAATAATAATAAACTTTATTGCTCACATCCAGAAGTAGTACACAGAAACGGGCCTGTCAAAGTCTCCGAAGGCTTGAGTGACTAGGCCCGGCAACGTCCGTTACAGCGATGTGGCTAGACATAATATTGAGACAAAAATTTTTGAATGAACAGACAAATTTGAAAGGAATTCTTGTTCACATGTAACAACAAACAAAAGGAGAAGAGACGAAGAATGATTATAAATTACAAATAAGCCATAACAAACAATTTTATAAGTCTGAGATTAACTTCAACTCTTTTTTTGAAGTGACAGAAAAGAACTCTTCAGATAATCCATTAAAAATTTTCGAAATATATACACTTCTAGCTTCACCATATCTAGTGGACGAGCAGGGTACATAAAAACGCATTTTTTTCTCTCAATGATCGACTAGTAACACTTTGAAGCCATCGTTCCAACTACGTCGCAGAATGACAGTTCCAGTAAACAAATTTCGGAACATGCAAAAACCTAATTCATGAAAAATGTTATTGGAATGTAGCCTAAT
Source organism: Hyalomma asiaticum (assembly GCA_013339685.2). Taxonomy (NCBI): domain Eukaryota; kingdom Metazoa; phylum Arthropoda; class Arachnida; order Ixodida; family Ixodidae; genus Hyalomma; species Hyalomma asiaticum. Next base: position 85,399,705 of record CM023487.1, on the reverse strand, counting down.
ACCGTAAGCAACGCTTTTTGATATGTTTCTAAGTAAGTTGTTAATTCGTGTTTCCCATCGCTCTGTGCAAAAGGCGAAAATCGTGATGCCATATCTCAGCACATTGTATGCTAGTGCGTGAACTATCATTTTCTTTACTGGTAGGGGTACCAAGCTTTTTATATTAAAAAGAAGACCCGCAACACTTCTAAGTTTGGCACACAGAAAAGCCATGTGATGTTGCCAAGACATTCCGCTATGATAATTTATACCTAGGTATTTAAATCTTTCTACATATTCTACTGCAGTACATTTGCCCTGGTTACAATTTTCAGTATAAAGAAATAGTGGCACATTGACTCTGAATTTTTAAAGGGCTTCGAAAGCAGATGACCTTGGTTTTGTTTTTCTTAACTGTTAGACCATTTTCATTAAACCACAGCATGGCCTTACGAATTGCACTCTGCAGAGCGTTAATAGCACCTTCATAACGTAAGTGACGTGTAAGAAGCACCGTATCATCCGCATACTGATACCCACTAGCTTTGCTAATTACCGAGGGAAAGTCATTCATAAATAAATTAAATAATAAACGTGCCAATACTGATGCCTGTGGAACACCCTTTGTAATATACCTCCTAGTGCTAATAACTTCTTTGCTTCCCATTACCACCTGTGATCTGTCCTGCAGATAATTATGGAGAACATTGTAAAAAGGCCCCCTGAAACCATAACGAAATAGCTTTTCCAACAAAACATTATGGTTCACAGTTTCAAACGCTTTCGCCAAGTCCAAAAATAAACTACAGCAAAACAAGTTATTATCTAGAGCTGAATATATTTCATCGGTAAACTCTCCTAATAATGTTATAGAACTACGATCGGCAATAAAACCAAGCTGCCTAGGAATAAGAACCGAAAATTTCTGCAAAGAGGATATCATACATTCTAGAAGAAACCTTTCTAGTATTTCACAGAGTATAGGCAAAATTGAAATTAGTGTGTAATTTTATATCTCATATTTCTTTCCAGCTTTATATAGTGGTTTAACAATAGCAGTTTTTAACATCCCCGGAATGCAAGAGGAAGATAGAAAACCATTTAACATAAAGAGCAGTATGTCTGCTAATGCGTCGAAATTTCTTCTTAATGTGGCCACTGACAATTAATCAATTCCTGGTTGCTTATTTGATCGAAAACTAAAAATTATTCTTTTGAGCTCTTCCTTTGACAACGTGGGAAAGAAAGCCGATGCTGGCACCGATTGTTTAAGGGAGCAAATACGTTTGTAGGTATGCGCAGTTTTAGAAAAGCGTGTGAAGAATTGGTTGAACTTATCAACGATTACCTCTGGCTTCTCAGAGAAAGATTCACATAGCTCACTGGTTGTAATCTTTCTACCACGTAGATTACTTATCAAAGCCCACGTCTTTGCAGAGCTTTTGCTTGCTTGGTTGAATCTGTCCATATAGTACCGCCGTTTTGATGACCTTAGTAGAGCGACGACCCCATTCCTAGCAATCTTGTATTCAGTTTTCAAAGCTTGATTTTTCGGCGCGCGCCTGCTCCTTTTCCATGACCAATCTCTTTGGGAAATAGCTCTCATTATATCGGCTGTAAACCAAGAATAATTCTTTCTATATTTTTCACTTGTGGTGTACGTACTTGAAAGCTCATATTTTAACCAACAGTCAATTGCTCCCAGTCGAACTGTGCTATCAACTGATCAAATATTTTACTGTTAAAGATTTGAATTTCTTGCTTACTGCTATTATCATTACATTTTGCGTCTATATCATTTGTAGAAAAGAAAAACGACCCCTTAGGCGACATGCCACGAAATAGTGGTCAGCTATCTTTTGGCTGATCACACGAGACGTTAGCGAATAATTCGGTGCTGTTATTGCTATGTGGTCCAAACAGGAGGATATTAGTCTATTTTGTACCAGCTCTTCCCTAGTAGGGTGATTTATTGTGGTGCAAGCCATATGCAGATAAAATTGAAAGGTATTCTACAGTGAGGTATGTCGTATATGTCGTATCAATCATATTACATTGTACTGCAGTGCGCTATAATTTAGGCGTATAGGGCAAAATGTCCGATAAGAGAAAAGTTGCGTAGGGTAAAGGAGGGTAATTTTGTACGTGACGTAGGCCATGTTACAAAAAAAAAAATTGGTTGGCAACACTGATAGGGAGTGCCGCGTGCCGTGCTGCTCACTTTGTCGACGCTGTGGGCCCGACGAGGTGCATTGCGTGATAACATACACGCGACCGTGAGAGGTCCTCCAGCAAAGCAGGAAGCAGACGAGTTCCTTATGGACGAAACCGATGTCGAGGAAGTGTCTCCGGTTGACACGTGGCAGGCGAAGACGCAGCTAGGTGGCGCCCCCTGAACAAACGCCAAGGGAACCTGGCAGCACGGTGTAGACTATATAGGATCTTCGAAACAAACGAAGTAAAATGGAACGAAATGCAAGAAAATAGAAGAAACGACAGCTACTGGAAATCACAACCAACTCCGGGGAATTAAGACGCCCAGACTGTGGAAATATGACCATTAACGGCTATCAGTAGAGGCTGACAAATATGTGCCGGATAATATACAAGAACGATGCAGAGCTTGAACAGTGTTTAAGTTGTGATGATGTCATATTTTCAGGGGCTGTCACTGCGTACACTACACGGATGATCGAGCTAAGGTAAACGCAGTGCGTGACAAAAGTGCTTTGTTGCTGAATACCTTAGTTCAATATTGTAACTTGGAGGACTTAAAAGAACATGTTCACGGACAAGTTGGTGCATGATTAAGGAAATATTTTGAGCTCGGAAAGGAACACGAGACAAACAACGAATGATGGACACAGTACAGGCGCTTACAAAAGGCATTAGACAAAGTGTGAGGGCCCCTTTTTTTACGAGAGAAAAGTGAAGATTTCTTGCGTACATTCATTCAGGCATGACTGACAAGTACTTTACCAGATTTCATCATTATGAGTGGTGAACACAATCGACCCTAGGGTTACTGCAAAGATATATAGGAGAAGTAGCTATGTCTTTTCGTATATTGCGCACGAGGTTCTCGGCGGGATGCTTATCTTCAATTACAGAGAAAAAATTGTACGAGGATGACAATACGAATGTACAAAACGGGAAAACTGTTGAGGCCCAGGAAACGACGTGTTGAGGCGTGTGAAAAAAGACGCCCGTTGATGCTACAGTTAAATTGGAACTCCGGTGGTTATTCCAATATATTTTGATATCACGGTTGCCCAATGATTCTGATGGCCCTGTAGCAGGCAGAGTGGTCCAGTTTTCTCAGAGACCCACCAATACCTTTTTTATAACAAAATGAAGCATGTGTTCAAACCGAAGCCGAAATGGGTAGACGCATCTTGCAACGTATGCGGTGAAACCAGAGCCTCCTCACCACCAGAAATATGGAGCTGGTGCCGGAAAAATGAAACTGGCGATGTCATCCGCTGATGTATTACGTTATGCCAGCTCTTGTGAACATGACAGCGATGATTTGAGCGCTGAAGTGTCATCATTTTGCGTCGGACAACGCCCCTGTTTGGCTAGGTAGCGTTGAAGGCAATGGCGTCAAAAAATCAGGATAGCTGTGTTTGACGTCGTTTTTAAAATTCATTTTCCGATAAATTAAGTCACTCAGCCGAAAGGCTTGGCATATATTATTAGAGTACCAAAGAGCAAACACATTGAAAGTTTCGCTGTGATCCATGAACACTGAAAAATCGCGGGAGTTGCCCTTAAGTCTTGTTCAATCTGCAAACGAATGCCTTGCAGAGGAAGTATAGTTAGACAGAAAGGTATTTACGTTCCATGGACAGTTGCTTGTTTGCTCTCCAGAAAACCAGAAACCAGCCATCACGCTTTTATGACTGCTGGGATGCAGTATTCCATTGGGAAGTTCTAACAAACATTCAAAAATGATCTCCTAATTAAACCTATACGTATAAGATTTCTGGGCACTGATTGTCACGATAGAATACCGTACATGCTCGTGTTCCTGGGTCCTGAGGCTGTCAAGGCTTTTTATTACTGCTTCGCAATAATAAAAAAAGGACAGGTCCTACCGAGATGTCAACTCGAATCGCTGGGTTCGGAGTCCAGATTGATTTGATTTATCACTGGGGTGTAACGTCCCAAAACCAGCTCTGATTATGAGAGACGCCGTAGTGAAGGCCTCCGGCAGAGTTCCGACGGAGCCCATGTCACCAATCCGCTCCGACGGAGCCCATGTCACCCACATCCGTTCACTGCGGTGATCGGAAGTGGAATTTAGGTATCCTAGCCACTAGACCAGCGCCGGAACGGAGACTGGAAGAACGAAAGCGTGTTGCCATTAGCGCGACAGCCGCATAAATTCAGTTACTGATCAGTGTAACAAAAAAAAGAAGGTCTCACCGAGATTTGAACTCGGATCGCTGGATTCAGAGTCCAGAGTGCTAACCGTTACACCATGACACCGATACCAAATATTCCGACGCCGGGAATCGAACCCGGGCCTCCTGGGTGAGAGCCAGGTATCCTAGCCACTAGACCACGCCGGAACGGAGACTGCAAGAGTGAAAGCGTGTTGCCATTAGCGCGATTGCCGCATAAGTTCAGTTACTGATCAGTGTAACAAAAAAAAAGAAGGTCTCACCGAGATTTGAACTCGGATCGCTGGATTCAGAGTCCAAAGTGCTAACTGTTACACCATGAGACCGATACCAAATATTCCGACGCCGGGAATCGAACCCGGGCCTCCTGGGTGAGAGATAGGTATCCTAGCCACTACACCACGCCGGAACTTTTTTTTCTTTATTTCCTGTTTTTCTCACAAAATACACATTGGACAAAAATTCATGGCTCTGAATTCATCATTGGGACACACACTCTTTTCTGTACATTCTAAAACCAGGAGTAAGTAAGTAGTTACTTACTAAAACAGGACTTACAACTTGTCCTGCGCTGTAGTGTTAGTAATACTTCGCCGTTAGTAATTTATCCATCACAGGTAACCAATCAGGTGGCTCAGGAAGTTCACGCAATACACTTCTCACGTACAACAGATATTCGTGTAGGTATACCTTAGCCGGTTTTGCGTCTTCGTGTTCATTTCTTATATCCATTCGAGTTTTCCATACACTAGACCACGCCGGAACGGAGACTGCAAGAGCGAAAGCGTGTTGCCATTAGCGCGATTGCCGCATAAGTTCAGTTACTGATCAGTGTAACAAAAAAAAAAGAAGGTCTCACCGAGATTTGAACTCGGATCGCTGGATTCAGAGTCCAGAGTGCTAACCGTTACACCATGAGACCGATTTTTTTTTCTTTATTACCTGGCTTTTGTAAAGAACACAAAGTACAAAATACACTGGTGTCACAAGCACACAATGGGGCACATACATATATACATACATACAACGGAACATCAACCAGCTTCACGCTGGTATCGTCAGATTAAAAAGCAGGCAAAGTTAGTAGCGGCTCTATTCGTGAGAGCCACTCGGGCGGTTCTGTTGCATTTTTGTAGATTTCAAAAAACCAGTGAAAACTCTCTCTGAAATAAGCCCGGGCAGGCCGCGCATCCTTATCAAAATGCAGACCTGCCATTCTCGAACGCCACAAGGAGTGGAGGCCCATGAGCATGATGGCGTCGAATGGCACGCCGTCTTCGCTCTTTACGCTCAAAAACCGAATTCCGTGCGGGTTCAAGGGAAATTCCTTCTTAATAGCTCTTTGCAAAACATCCCAAAAAATGACCCCCTCCCAACAATGTAAAAAAACATGATCTATAGTTTCCGGCGACTTACAAATTAAACAATTGCTTCCCCAAGGCAAATAACATCCCTTCCCCTCCAAAAAGGTTTTAACTGGCAGTGTACCTGAATGAAGTTTGAAGAAGAAAGTTTTTGTTCCCGGCTGCACATACATTTTTTTAACCCTATTTAAAACGTTGCTTCCTGGGCCCCCACTGTACAATGACCGGTACAGCGGCACTGGGAAAACACTATCGCACACAGCAAAATAAAGTTCTTTTCTTTTGACATTCCAAAGGTACTCTGTAGAAAATCTGACAATGAGAAGTCTTACACTAGACACTATTTCTTTACAGTAGCCACCAATCCCTCCCACACAGCCTTCAGTGCTCACTACTAACTCTGGGAGATGTCTGCCTAGTCTTATTTGGCACAACGTGCGCAGGAAGGGATCTGTGACGTCTCTGAAAAACATGAACCGGTTTACCAGCTGCCGTAAAAACAAATGACCTAGTCCAAGTCCGCCGTCCTTCACCCTTCGGAACAAGTTGGTACGGCTGCATCGTTCCCACTCGGAAGCCCAGACAAAAACTGCAAATATTCTGTGAAACTTCTGAATATTAATGCGTGGGCAATGCAGCACCTGCATGACGTACCACAGCTTGCTAATGAAAAACAGGTTACACACGGTGGCTCTGGCAAACATCGACAAATTGGTGCCTTTCCACTTCTCCGCTTTCTCCCGTGTCTCTGTCTCCTGACATTTCCAATACTGCTTGCTGTCACGGTAGCCATCAAGCGGTACTCCCAAGTACTTGCCCGGGGTCACTACCCAAGGCACGTTCGCGAAGTGGTCTGGCTTCGTTAACCATGATCCATGCCAGAGGCCAAGGCACTTTGACCAGTTAACTGCGCTGCCTGTTGCTTGGCTGAAGTCACGCAAAGTTTTGACAGCCTGCTCTATACTGCGTTTGTCCCTTGAAAAAATCGCGACATCGTCAGCGTACGCCAGCAGCTTCACCTCAGCTGCCTGTAACTGAAAACCATTGATACGGTGGTCGTTTACAATTTTTAAGCACAGCGTTTCAATATACATGCAAAATAACAGAGGGCTGAGGGGGCAACCCTGTCGAACCGAACGACGCACGCTGATGGGGGCCCCCAGACACTTATTCACGATCAGCCTTGTAGTGCAGTTCCGGTACGCCAGGGTCACTCCCACAGAGATGACAGAACCGACATTGACATGATTTAAAATAGAAAACAATATATGATGATCAACGCAGTCAAAAGCTTTTTCAAAATCGATCTGTAAAATTGCAACCCTTCCATCTGAATAATCACAACACTCTAGAATGCTGCGCGCTTTATGGATGTTTAGGAAAATAGATCGCCCTTTGATGCCACACGTTTGGTGAGGCCCAACGAGGGCTTCTATTACTGTCTGCAGTCTTTGAGCCAATACTTTCATATAGATTTTGTAGTCTACATTTGTTAGGGCTATGGGTCGGTATGCCGAGACGGATCTCAGTTTATGTACATCCTCGGTTTTGGGAATGAGAACAGTATGGGACAAGCTGTACGATGGAGGCAATGTGTTTAATTTGTACGCTTCATTAAATAGGACTGTCAGGATGGGGCTAATTTCGCGTTTAAACAGTTTATAAAAGGCTGCAGTGAATCCGTCTGGTCCAGGTGACTTTCCAGGGTTTAACTTATCTATGGCACCTTCAACTTCAGCTTCCGTTATTGTGCGCTCCAAGCTCTCTTTTCGTTCATCGTCCAGGCGGGGTAAAAAGGCCAGAAATTCTTTCATGAAACTTTCCCCGTCTATGTCGTGGGACGTGAACAGCTTTCGATAATGTTCCGTGAAAGCGCTTGTGATGGCATCCGAGTCAGTTAAAACCGCACTGCCCCACTCGATCTCACGAATATGGTTTTTCTCGGCCCGGGCTTTTTCCAAGCCTAGCGCGCGTTTCGACGGTGTTTCGCCTGCGGCGGTGTCCTCTGCCCTTGCCCTCACAAGAGCACCCCGATAACGCTGCTCGTCTAGTTGCTCTATCTTTTGTTTTACTTTTCTGACGTCTTCGATCCATTTGCCGGGTGCTCGGCATTCCTGCTCGAGGAGCTTATCTAGCAGCGCTTTTAGTTCCTTCTCCTCTTTTTTTCTTCGTACCTAATTCGCGTGGCCCGATCTATTGCTTTTAACTTTATAGCTTCTTTGCATAGCTCCCATTGCTGCCACAAGTGAAGGTTTTTATTGGGGTCTAATTTGCTAATTTCCTCTCTTACACTTAAATTAAAACCCTCATCCTGCAGGAGCCTATCATTAAATTTCCATGTTTCCCACGAGAAAGGGCTGCTTCGCTTGGTAATTCCGACAGAGCATTCGACTAAGCAGTGGTCTGAAAACGACACAGGGACAACATCGTAGCCAGTACACTTCGGAAGTATATCGGCGGATACATAGATCCGATCGAGTCTTGCATGACTCGTGCCTTCGAATCGCGTGTACTTCACTGCACTCTTACTTTGAAGGCTTCCTGCAACATCCTCTAGATACTGGCTATCGATGATCCCCGTCAAAGCATCAGTACTTCTGTCTCTGAAGGCCCGGGTGCTTGTTTTGTCGTGCGCGCTCAGGACACAATTAAAGTCGCCCAACACTATCGTGCGTCTGTCTCGGGTGAGCCGTTGCTCTAGGCCGAGAAAGAAGAGGGCCCTTTCCTCGACCTTGTTGGGTGCGTAAACACACACTATGCGCCACTCGATGTCACCAAAGGTAAAGTCAGCAAGGGCACACCGTCCAGATATACTAAGAAAAATGTTCAGTAATTTGAAGTCCCGGCAGCTTCTTAACAAAAAGTATGCAGCCAGCCGACGTGCCTAAAGCGTGGCTGACTACAGCAAAATATCGAGACGTGAAACGCTGCACCATGCTGCTGGTCTCCTCTTCGCCATCGACTTTTGTTTCCTGTACCGCTAGCACATCTATGTCGTGCTCCGCTAAAAGTCGGTATACCTGGCTTTGTTTCCTTTTTCCTGCCATTCCCTGACGTTTATGGTGGCAACTTTTAACGTTAAGGCAGGAGCCATTTTCACGAAGCGAAAAAGAGGCCAGCAGTACCGTGCTTACCTCTCACGCCTAGCACGCGGCTAGGTGGTGCCGTCACCGGCGGTGCCATCAGGCGGTCCTGCCGGCAATTGCCCGACGGGGTCGGCAGCGCCGCCGCGCCTGTCGGAGGTGACGTTGGGACGCGGTCGCAAGGATGACCGCCGAACTTGGACAGTCTTTGCCGGGGGCTCCTCTGCCGCAGGCGCAGTCTCTTGTGTCCCGTCGCTGCTTGCCTTGTGGTGGGGGCGTTTAGACGCCGCAGCGCCGGCATTTGCAGGCGTGTGGACACCACCCCTTTCCCCCGTCGTCTCGGATGACCCCGCCAAGACAGAGTCTTGACGCTCACGCACTGGGACGACACCGTTGCCGGTGTAGTGTCCTGACGATGCTGGAGGATGGACCTCTGGTGATGGCGCGTCGTCCGTTAACCCAGTCGTGTCACTGGTGGCTCCTTGGCTCGCCTGTGCATCCCCGGACGGAGGGTCACCATCGACATGCGCAGCAGTCTCCGGCGATTCAGCACGCTTTGCTGCCTCGTCCGTGCCCCTCGCGGCCTCCTCAGCCTCAGCGACGTCCATAATGTTGTCGCTGTCGTCGACCTTTGGTACGCCGGCCGCCGACGCATACGTCCGGACGCAGTCCGCCTCCGTATGTCCGAAGCGCCGGCATTTCGAACACCGGGGCACCCTGCAGTCGCGGCGAACGTGTCCCGTGCCGTGGCAGCGCAGGCACTGCATCGCCCGCCCAGGCACCACCACGAGGGCCAACTCCCCGGCGACTCGGACCTGGTGGGGCAGGTCGTCGACCTTGAAGCCGGGCTTCAGCTTGAGAAGCACGGTCTCGTAGTGGAGCCTTTTTCTCGCATGCCTTGGCACACGCCAACGCTCCCGGGTCACCTCGGTGACGTTGCCGAACGCAGCGAAAGCCGTCCGGATGTCGTCGTCCTGGACGCCGTGAAGCATCCAGTGGAGGCGGAGCTTGACCTGCTGATCTTCGGGGTCGAAGATGATGCACCGGCGGCCTTTGACATTGAGCTCCTTCGTATTGGCAAGTTTCTTCGCGGCTTCACCGGTGTTCAGGGTTACCGCCCAGACGTGGTTTATCTGGTACGCCCCTAACGCCACGACGTCAGGGAGCACACCGGCGCTGGCGAGGGCATCACGGAAATCTTCAACCCTGTAGGGCCTCTCCCGCACGTCTCCGTGCAAAAATAACGTGGTGTGCACAACACGGCCTGTTGGCAAGGCGGGCAGCACAATTTCGTAGTCCTTATCTTCTTCGACCGTCGTCCTGTTACCGCGGCCGGCACGGGCCGCTATCGCCGCTCCATCGGAGCCGTTCATCCTGCGACCGTTCGCTATCGCGGCCGGAAGTAGAATGCACCACCATGAGACGGATACCAAACATTCCAACGCCGGGAATCGAACCCGGGCCTCCTGGGTGAGAGCCAGGTATTCTAGCCACTAGACCACGCCGGAACGGAGACTGCAAGAGCGAAAGCGTGTTGCCATCAGCGCGATTGCCGCATAAGTTCAGTTACTGATCAGTGTAACAAAAAAAAAGAAGGTCTCACCGAGATTTCAACTCGGATCGCTGGATTCAGAGTCCAGAGTGCTAACCGTTACACCATGAGACCGATACCAAATATTCCGACGCCGGGAAAGGAACCCGGGCCTCCTGGGTGAGAGCCAGGTATCCTAGCCACTAGACCACGCCGGAACGGAGACTGCAAGAGCGAAAGCGTGTTGCCATTAGCGCGATTGCCGCATAAGTTCAGTTACTGATCAGTGTAACAGAAAAAAAAGAAGGTCTCACCGAGATTTGAACTCGGATCGCTGGATTCAGAGTCCAGAGTGCTAACCGTTACACCATGAGACCGATACCAAATATTCCGACGCCGGGAATCGAACCCGGGCCTCCTGGGTGAGAGCCAGGTATCCTAGCCACTAGACACGCCGGAACGGAGACTGCAAGAGCGAAAGCGTGTTGCCATTAGCGCGATTGCCGCATAAGTTCAGTTACTGATCAGTGTAACAAAAAAAAGAAGGTCTCGCCGAGATTTGAACTCGGATCGCTGGATTCAGAGTCCAGAGTGCTAACCGTTACGCCATGAGACCGATACCAAATATTCCGACGCCGGGAATGGAACCCGGGCCTCCTGGGTGAGAGCCAGGTTTTTTTTTCTTTATTACCTGGCTTTTGTAAAGAACACAAAGTACAAAATACACTGGTGTCACAAGCACACAATGGGGCACATACATATATACATACATACAACGGAACATCAACCAGCTTCACGCTGGTATCGTCAGATTAAAAAGCAGGCAAAGTTAGTAGCGGCTCTATTCGTGAGAGCCACTCGGGCGGTTCTGTTGCATTTTTGTAGATTTCAAAAAACCAGTGAAAACTCTCTCTGAAATAAGCCCGGGCAGGCCGCGCATCCTTATCAAAATGCAGACCTGCCATTCTCGAACGCCACAAGGAGTGGAGGCCCATGAGCATGATGGCGTCGAATGGCACGCCGTCTTCGCTCTTTACGCTCAAAAACCGAATTCCGTGCGGGTTCAAGGGAAATTCCTTCTTAATAGCTCTTTGCAAAACATCCCAAAAAAAGACCCCCTCCCAACAATGTAAAAAAACATGATCTATAGTTTCCGGCGACTTACAAATTAAACAATTGCTTCCCCAAGGCAAAAAACATCCCTTCCCCTCCAAAAAGGTTTTAACTGGCAGTGTACCTGAATGAAGTTTGAAGAAGAAAGTTTTTGTTCCCGGCTGCACATACATTTTTTTAACCCTCTTTAAAACGTTGCTTCCTGGGCCCCCACTGTACAATGACCGGTACAGCGGCACTGGGAAAACACTATCGCACACTGCAAAATAAAGTTCTTTTCTTTTGACATTCCAAAGGTACTCTGTAGAAAATCTGACAATGAGAAATCTTACACTAGACACTATTCTTTACAGTAGCCACCAATCCCTCCCACACAGCCTTCAGTGCTCACTACTAACTCTGGGAGATGTCTGCCTAGTCTTATTTGGCACAACGTGCGCAGGAAGGGATCTGTGACGTCTCTGAAAAACATGAACCGGTTTACCAGCTGCCGTAAAAACAAATGACCTAGTCCAAGTCCGCCGTCCTTCACCCTTCGGAACAAGTTGGTACGGCTGCATCGTTCCCACTCGGAAGCCCAGACAAAAACTGCAAATATTCTGTGAAACTTCTGAATATTAATGCGTGGGCAATGCAGCACCTGCATGACGTACCACAGCTTGCTAATGAAAAACAGGTTACACACGGTGGCTCTGGCAAACATCGACAAATTGGTGCCTTTCCACTTCTCCGCTTTCTCCCGTGTCTCTGTCTCCTGACATTTCCAATACTGCTTGCTGTCACGGTAGCCATCAAGCGGTACTCCCAAGTACTTGCCCGGGGTCACTACCCAAGGCACGTTCGCGTAGTGGTCTGGCTTCGTTAACCATGATCCATGCCAGAGGCCAAGGCACTTTGACCAGTTAACTGCGCTGCCTGTTGCTTGGCTGAAGTCACGCAAAGTTTTGACAGCCTGCTCTATACTGCGTTTGTCCCTTGAAAAAATCGCGACATCGTCAGCGTACGCCAGCAGCTTCACCTCAGCTGCCTGTAACTGAAAACCATTGATACGGTGGTCGTTTACAATTTTTAAGCACAGCGTTTCAATATACATGCAAAATAACAGAGGGCTGAGGGGGCAACCCTGTCGAACCGAACGACGCACGCTGATGGGGGCCCCCAGACACTTATTCACGATCAGCCTTGTAGTGCAGTTCCGGTACGCCAGGGTCACTCCCACAGAGATGACAGAACCGACATTGACATGATTTAAAATAGAAAACAATATATGATGATCAACGCAGTCAAAAGCTTTTTCAAAATCGATCTGTAACATTGCAACCCTTCCATCTGAATAATCACAACACTCTAGAATGCTACGCGCTTTATGGATGTTTAGGAAAATAGATCGCCCTTTGATGCCACACGTTTGGTGAGGCCCAACGAGGGCTTCTATTACTGTCTGCAGTCTTTGAGCCAATACTTTCATATAGATTTTGTAGTCTACATTTGTTAGGGCTATGGGTCGGTATGCCGAGACGGATCTCAGTTTATGTACATCCTCGGTTTTGGGAATGAGAACAGTATGGGACAAGCTGTACGATGGAGGCAATGTGTTTAATTTGTACGCTTCATTAAATAGGACTGTCAGGATGGGGCTAATTTCGCGTTTAAACAGTTTATAAAAGGCTGCAGTGAATCCGTCTGGTCCAGGTGACTTTCCAGGGTTTAACTTATCTATGGCACCTTCAACTTCAGCTTCCGTTATTGTGCGCTCCAAGCTCTCTTTTCGTTCATCGTCCAGGCGGGGTAAAAAGGCCAGAAATTCTTTCATGAAACTTTCCCCGTCTATGTCGTGGGACGTGAACAGCTTTCGATAATGTTCCGTGAAAGCGCTTGTGATGGCATCCGAGTCAGTTAAAACCGCACTGCCCCACTCGATCTCACGAATGTGGTTTTTCTCGGCCCGGGCTTTTTCCAAGCCTAGCGCGCGTTTCGACGGTGTTTCGCCTGCGGCGGTGTCCTCTGCCCTTGCCCTCACAAGAGCACCCCGATAACGCTGCTCGTCTAGTTGCTCTATCTTTTGTTTTACTTTTCTGACGTCTTCGATCCATTTGCCGGGTGCTCGGCATTCCTGCTCGAGGAGCTTATCTAGCAGCGCTTTTAGTTCCTTCTCCCTCTTTTTTTCTTCGTACCTAATTCGCGTGGCCCGATCTATTGCTTTTAACTTTATAGCTTCTTTGCATAGCTCCCATTGCTGCCACAAGTGAAGGTTTTTATTGGGGTCTAATTTGCTAATTTCCTCTCTTACACTTAAATTAAAACCCTCATCCTGCAGGAGCCTATCATTAAATTTCCATGTTTCCCACGAGAAAGGGCTGCTTCGCTTGGTAATTCCGACAGAGCATTCGACTAAGCAGTGGTCTGAAAACGACACAGGGACAACATCGTAGCCAGTACACTTCGGAAGTATATCGGCGGATACATAGATCCGATCGAGTCTTGCATGACTCGTGCCTTCGAATCGCGTGTACTTCACTGCACTCTTACTTTGAAGGCTTCCTGCAACATCCTCTAGATACTGGCTATCGATGATCCCCGTCAAAGCATCAGTACTTCTGTCTCTGAAGGCCCGGGTGCTTGTTTTGTCGTGCGCGCTCAGGACACAATTAAAGTCGCCCAACACTATCGTGCGTCTGTCTCGGGTGAGCCGTTGCTCTAGGCCGAGAAAGAAGAGGGCCCTTTCCTCGACCTTGTTGGGTGCGTAAACACACACTATGCGCCACTCGATGTCACCAAAGGTAAAGTCAGCAAGGGCACACCGTCCAGATATACAAGAAAAATGTTCAGTAATTTGAAGTCCCGGCAGCTTCTTAACAAAAAGTATGCAGCCAGCCGACGTGCCTAAAGCGTGGCTGACTACAGCAAAATATCGAGACGTGAAACGCTGCACCATGCTGCTGGTCTCCTCTTCGCCATCGACTTTTGTTTCCTGTACCGCTAGCACATCTATGTCGTGCTCCGCTAAAAGTCGGTATACCTGGCTTTGTTTCCTTTTTCCTGCCATTCCTCTGACGTTTATGGTGGCAACTTTTAACGTTAAGGCAGGAGCCATTCTCACGAAGCGAAAAGGAGGCCAGCAGTACCGTGCTTACCTCTCACGCCTAGCACGCGGCTAGGTGGTGCCGTCACCGGCGGTGCCATCAGGCGGTCCTGCCGGCAATTGTCCGACGGGGTCGGCGGCGCCGCCGCGCCTGTCGGAGGTGACGTTGGGACGCGGTCGCAAGGATGACCGCCGAACTTGGACAGTCTTTGCCGGGGGCTCCTCTGCCGCAGGCGCAGTCTCTTGTGTCCCGTCGCTGCTTGCCTTGTGGTGGGGGCGTTTAGACGCCGCAGCGCCGGCATTTGCAGGCGTGTGGACACCACCCCTTTCCCCCGTCGTCTCGGATGACCCCGCCAAGACAGAGTCTTGACGCTCACGCACTGGGACGACACCGTTGCCGGTGTCGTGTCCTGACGATGCCGGAGGATGGACCTCTGATGATGGCGCGTCGCCCGTTAACCCAGTCGTGTCACTGGTGGCTCCTTGGCTCGCCTGTGCATCCCCGGACGGAGGGTCACCATCGGCATGCGCAGCAGTCTCCGGCGATTCAGCACGCTTTGCTGCCTCGTCCGTGCCCCTCGCGGCCTCCTCAGCCTCAGCGACGTCCATAATGTTGTCGCTGTCGTCGCCCTTTGGTACGCCGGCCGCCGACGCATACGTCCGGACGCAGTCC
This sequence comes from Hyalomma asiaticum, assembly GCA_013339685.2. Taxonomy (NCBI): domain Eukaryota; kingdom Metazoa; phylum Arthropoda; class Arachnida; order Ixodida; family Ixodidae; genus Hyalomma; species Hyalomma asiaticum. The sequence goes on along the minus strand of CM023487.1, from coordinate 85,384,474 downwards.
GCCTCCGTATGTCCGAAGCGCCGGCATTTCGAACACCGGGGCACCCTGCAGTCGCGGCGAACGTGTCCCGTGCAGTGGCAGCGCAGGCACTGCATCGCCCGCCCCGGCACCACCACGAGGGCCAACTCCCCGGCGACTCGGACCTGGTGGGGCAGGTCGTCGACCTTGAAGCCGGGCTTCAGCTTGAGAAGCACGGTTCTCGTGGTGGAGCCTTTTTCTCGCATGCCTTGGACACGCCAACGCTCCCGGGTCACCTCGGTGACGTTGCCGAACGCAGCGAAAGCCGTCCGGATGTCGTCGTCCTGGACGCCGTGAAGCATCCAGTGGAGGCGGAGCTTGACCTGCTGATCTTCGGGGTCGAAGATGATGCACCGGCGGCCTTTGACATTGAGCTCCTTCGTATTGGCAAGTTTCTTCGCGGCTTCACCGGTGTTCAGGGTTACCGCCCAGACGTGGTTTATCTGGTACGCCCCTAACGCCACGACGTCAGGGAGCACACCGGCGCTGGCGAGGGCATCACGGAAATCTTCAACCCTGTAGGGCCTCTCCCGCACGTCTCCGTGCAAAAATAACGTGTTGTGCACAACACGGCCTGTTGGCAAGGTGGGCAGCACAATTTCGTAGTCCTTATCTTCTTCGACCGTCGTCCTGTTACCGCGGCCGGCACGGGCCGCTATCGCCGCTCCATCGGAGCCGTTCATCCTGGGACCGTTCGCTATCGCGGCCGGAAGTAGAATTCGGGTGAGAGCCAGGTATCCTAGCCACTAGACCACGCCGGAACGGAGACTGCAAGAGCGAAAGCGTGTTGCCATTAGCGCGATTGCCGCATAAGTTCAGTTACTGATCAGTGTAACAAAAAAAAAAGAAGGTCTCACCGAGATTCGAACTCGATTCAGAGTCCAGAGTGCTAACCGTTACACCATGAGACCGATACCAAATATTCCGACGCCGGGAATCGAACCCAGGCCTCCTGGGTGAGAGCCAGGTATCCTAGCCACTAGACCACGCCGGAACGGAGACTGCAAGAGTGAAAGCGTGTTGCCATTAGCGCGACAGCCGCATAAATACAGTTACCTCATCAGAGTAAAAAAAAAAAAAAAGGAGAACGAGGTCTCACCGAGATTTGAACTCGGATCGCTGGATTCAGAGTCCAGAGTGCTAACCGTTACACCATGAGATTTTTTTTTCTTTATTTCCTGTTTTTCTCACAAAATACACATTGGACAAAAATTCATGGCTCTGAATTCATCATTGGGACACACACTCTTTTCTGTACATTCTAAAAACCAGGAGTAAGTAAGTACTTACTTAATAAAACAGGACTTACAACTTGTCCTGCGCTGTAGTGTTAGTAATACTTCGCCGTTAGTAATTTATCCATCACAGGTAACCAATCAGGTGGCTCAGGAAGTTCACGCAATACACTTCTCACGTACAACAGATATTCATGTAGGTATACCTTAGCCGGTTTCGCGTCTTCGTGCTCATTTCTTATATCCATTCGAGTTTTCCATACACTGTGCATAGTTATCAGCATTATCAGGTCACATGGCACGCCCTCGGTTTCTTCACATGGCAAGTAGCGAATTCCAAAAGGCGTGAGCTGAAAGTCTTTCTTTATCGTCCTTTGAAGGACGTCCCACAAGAACACAGAATCGGAGCAGTCCAGAAAGATGTGTTCAATTGTTTCAGCCTTCCTACATATCATACAGTTAACGCCCCATGGAAAATAAAACCCTTTGTCTTTCAGCCATGGTTTAACCGGGAGCGTGCCAGTGTGTAACATAAAAAAGAATGTCTTAGTTGATGATCTGATAGGCATTCTATTCACTCTTTTAAGCACGTCCCTTTCTCGTCCTAATACATATATTGCACGGTATAAAGGTACAGGGCACATAATATCAACTAAATCCTTATACAGTTGTTTCTTTGTTACCAAGGACAAATAATCAAAAGAAAAATGCACTACAAGGAACTGAAAAGCATACACAACTTCTTTTAAAAAACCTTTCAATGCTCTCCTCTGCGAGCTGTATGCCGATACAATGTAGCCTGGTAACTCGTCGCGCAGTCGTACTTGTATAACAGCGCGTAGGAAACCATCACTTTGATCTCTCAGATAAAAGAAACGCAAAACAATCTGTTTGAGGAACAAATGCGACAAACCAAGTCCCCCTTTCTTTACCTTGCGGAAAAGATTAAGTCTGCTAGTACGTTCCCAAGTAGATCTCCATATAAATACGGCAAATATTCGATGCAACTTTTGTACACACACTCGCGACATAGATAATACCTGCAGCATATAAAACACTTTCGCAACAAGAAACACATTGCAAACCGCAGCGCGCGCAAACATGGAAAGCTCACACCCACCCCATTTAGTCGTTTTGGTCCTAATCTCTTCAGTTTCGGCGGCCCATTGCTCGGTGGTTTCCTGATAATATTGCAGAGGAACGCCGAGATACTTGGACGGCATATTTGTAAATTTGATCCCTTGCATTTGTGCTGGTTTTGCACTCCATTCACCGTGCCAGAAACCTAGACACTTGTGCCAACTAATCGCACTTCCTGTGAGTCTACAAAAGGTTCGTGCATCCCCTATAGCCTCCACTATACTCTTCTCATTTTCACAAAATATCGCGATATCATCAGCGTACGCTAGGACTTTTACTTCCGTTGACAAAAACTGATACCCTGTTATTTTTGTATTATTCAACACTTTCAAACACAAGGGTTCTAAGTAGATTGCAAACAACAGAGCTGAGCAAGGGCAACCTTGACGCACGCTAGATTTCACAGCTATGTCCGGGGTAAGTCTTTTGTTAATTACTAGTCTGGTAGAGCAATTCTTGTATGCCATTTTCACTCCATCTCTTATTACAGTCCCCACACTAACGCGATCCAGTATCGCAAATAGTATTTCTTGACTTACTCTGTCAAATGCTTTTTCTAAGTCTAATTGTATCATTGCTATTCGTCCATAGGACGCATCACAACACTCCAAAATTGTTCTTGCCGTATGAATATTAGTGAAGATGCTCCTACCTTTTATTCCACAAGTTTGGTGTGAACCAACAACGCTCGTAATCACTGTTTGAAGTCTTTTGGCCAAAACCTTCATAAATACCTTGTAGTCTACATTCGTGAGACTTATAGGCCTATAGTTTTCCACCGACTGCAACTTCTCAGCATCATCATTCTTCGGGATGAGTATAACGTGACTTGCTCTAAACGATGGAGGCAATTGCTTTAGATCGTATGCTTCTATTAACACGCGGTGTAGTATCTCCGATATTTCAGTCTTGAAAGTTTTATAAAATCCTGCCCCTATGCCATCGGGCCCAGGCGACTTACCTGTCCGAAGGTCATCAATTGCTTGCCCAACTTCTTCTATCGTTATCGGCGTCTCAAGACTTTCCCTAACGTCATCATCCAGCGTTGGCATCAGTGATAAAAACTCTCTTATATATTCATCTTGCACTTCCATTTCTATACCCAGTAATGTTCGATATCTTTCTAGGAATGCGTTTTCGATAAAATCCTGCTCTGTTGATAGCACACCCTCATAGCGTATTTCTTTAATCTCATTTCTCATTGCATAACGCTTTTCCTCTGCAAGCGCACGTTTTGTGGGCACTTCGCCCATCATGAAGCGTTCCGCACGTCCTCTTATCACTGCACCCATATATCGTTCTTCAGCGATGCGTTCCATCTGTCTTTTAACATCTTTGATTTCTTTACTGAATAATCCGGGTATTGTGCTGTCGGCATTTAGTAAGTAATCGAGCGTACACTGTAATTCTTTCTCTTTTTGTTTTTCCTTATATCGTACGATTCCTGCTCTCTCGATCGCATACATTTTGACATCATTTTTAAATTGCTCCCAAACGGCTATAATGCTCGTGTTCTCAATGGAGAGAGCGTCCCTAGCTTTCTGGCTCACAACTTTCACGAAGGTCTCATCTTTCAAGAGTTTTTCGTTTAACTTCCATAATTCCCAGTTAAACTTCATATTTTTCTTTTTTCTGCCAATTTCGACCGTGACTAGACTGTGGTCGCTGTAGCTGACATGCTTCACAGCATAATTCGCGCATAAAGGTACGATATTTTCAGCCACATAAATGCGGTCCAGTCTAGCATGGCTTTGTTGCTGAAAATGCGTAAACTGCACATAGTTGCTACGGAGAACATCACCAACGTCTACTAATGCACACTCTTCAGCTATTTCACTAAGCCGCAGGGCACTTTTATCACGTACTGGTACACCCTTAACACTATCCTCAGGCATACAGACACAATTGAAATCGCCAAGCAAAATAACGACTCTGTCGCATTTAAGAAGGTGGCTACATAATCAAAAAAACACTTTCTATGGGACGCAACGTTTGGCGCGTACACACAAACAATTCGCCATTTTTCCCCAAATACAGACATGTCACAGAGTACTAATCGTCCGTCGTCAGAAGTCACGACCCTCTCTACAATTATACTGCTAGAACGTTTTAAAAATAGAATGCACCCTCCAGACCTCCCAACGGCATGGCACACACATACGTCATAATTAGCATTAAACATATTTACCATGCGGTCCGCTTGCTCCTCACTCTCAATCTTCGATTCTTGCAGGGCTAATATGTCTATTTCATCTTCGATGAGTATTCTCTTTACCTGCGCTTGCCTTTTTTTCGCTGTTAAGCCTCGTATATTCAACGTGGCTATCTTTAGTGCAATTGCCGAATTCGAAGAACCAGAGAGTGATGAGACAAGCCCCCCACATCGCGACTCGTACATATTGCCGGGTGACAGACTCACATCTAGCCGCTCTTCTTGAAGTGGCCTAGCCATCTCTGGCCAGGCAAAGGCGTCTCCTCTTGCAGCGCACATCTTTAAACTCTGCACGTCTGCCCCCAGGCCAGTCGGGAAGTCTCAAGAGTCCACGTACCCGCTAAGGCGGATCTGCTGGCGTTGTCTTCTTCGCTGCTGGTGGTGTCGCCCTCCTATCAGGCGGCACCTTGGGTTGTATCTTGAGGGTCGGACGTCTGGTGAACTGCGCCTTTGGGAGTGGTTCGCCAGCAGAAGCTTCCGGCTTGCCGTTTTCTTCGGATACTTCAAGCTGTCTCTTTCCGACCGCTGGAGTAGCACTTTCTTCGCATTCCATGTCAAGACCCTCCTTAGCTGGTCCGCCCGCACAGGCCTCTGTGGTAGCCTGGACAATGTTTTCCCTCTTGGCATCTTCCTCCCTTGCATCAGGTGCCTTTATGCTGGCAGCGAGTACAGCTGCGCCGTCGCCTTTTTCCTGGCTGTCACCGGAAGCTTCCGTCTGTTGCTTTCCACCAGTTTTCGCCGAATACCCGCCTTCCTTGGCGGTCGCCTCCGCATCAGCCTGGTCCATGTAGTGTTCTTCCATGGCTTCATTTCCTCCGGGGCCCGTCACGTTAGCGTAACTGCGCACGCACTGGGTCTCGTCGTGACCGAAGCGACGGCAGAGCCCGCAGCGTGGTACTCGGCACTCGCGCCGTATGTGCCCGGTGCCGCGGCACCGGAGGCAGAGCGGTGGTCTGCCTGGGACGTGCACGAGTGCGTGGTCTTCTCCAACACGAAGTTGATGCGGCAAGTCTTCCACGGTGTATCCCGCCTTCAAGCGCAAGGACACCAGACGCGTGTGAGACCCTTTGTCCGCACAGCCTTGCACACGCCATTTTTCCCGGGAAATTTCGGTCACAGTACCGAAGGGCAAGAGGGCGGTTCTCACAACTTCATCCGGGGTTGTGTGCAAAAGCCAGTATAGCTTCATCCTGACATCTTGATTACAAGGGTCTATCACGACACACTTGTGATCTTTAACGCTTAAGGCTTTGGTGGACAGCATCTTCTTTTTTCCGTTTTCATCCTTGAACGTAATCGCCCATACGTGATTCATTTGATAGGCACCTAGGGCCATCACTTCCGGCATAAGCTGCAGGCGGCTTAAAGCATCGCGGAAATGCTCAACACGATAAGGTCGCGCCTTCACGTCAGCGTGTAAAAAAACGGTTGTTGTTACGGTCGTACCTGTAGGCAGTTGTGGCAAAATAAGCTGGTATTCCTGCGTCGGCGTATCCATGAACCTGGTACCGCGACCCAGCTGGGCCGCTAAATCCGCCCCTTTCGAGGAGCACGACATTCCGCGTCCGCTCACTACGGTGGCCGGAAGTGGAATCCACCTCCTGGGTGAGAGCCAGGTATCCTAGCCACTAGACCACGCCGGAACGGAGACTGGACGAACGAAAGCGTGTTGCCATTAGCGCGACAGCCGCATAAATACAGTTACCTCATCAGAGTAAAAAAAAAAGAGAAGGTCTCACCGAGATTCGAACTCGGATCGCTGGATTCAGAGTCCAGAGTGCTAACCGTTACACCATGAGACCGATACCAAATATTCCGACGCCGGGAATCGAACCCGGGCCTCCTGGGTGAGAGCCAGGTATCCTAGCCACTAGACCACGCCGGAACGGAGACTGGCAAGAAGGAAAGCGTGTTGCCATTAGCGCGACAGCCGCATAAATACAGTTACCTCATCAGAAGTAACAAAAAAAAAAGAGAACAAGGTCTCACCGAGATTTGAACTCGGATCGCTGGATTCAGAGTCCAGAGTGCTAACCGTACACCATGAGACCGATACCAAATATTCCGACGCCGGGAATCGAACCCGGGCCTCCTGGGTGAGAGCCAGGTATCCTAGCCACTACACCACGCCGGAACGGAGACTGGAAGAACGAAAGCGTGTTGCCATTATAGCGACAGCCGCATAAATATAGTTACCTCATCAGAGTAAAAAAAAAAGAGAACAAGGTCTCACCGAGATTTGAACTCGGATCGCTGGATTCAGAGTCCAGAGTGCTAACCGTTACACCATGAGACCGATACCAAATATTCCGACGCCGGGAATCGAACCCGGGCCTCCTGGGTGAGAGCCAGGTGTCCTAGCCACTAGACCACGCCGGATTTTTTTTTCTTTATTGCCGATCTTTGGCCCACATAGTATATACACATTTACAAATACACATAGTATCATACACATGTACACGTACTATATACACATCTACAAATACACCGCAAGGTGTCTGTAAAACCGCCCGCTCGAACTTTGCGGACGCTGGCTTGTTAAAATTCTCGCATGGTCAATAGCAATTCCACACGTGGCAACCACACTGGTATACACTCCAGC
>CM023487.1:85265219-85377167 GCA_013339685.2 Hyalomma asiaticum | reverse complement strand
AAGAAGTTTGGCAGCATTGATGACCTTCGGACAGGTAAGTCGCCTGGGCCCGATGGCATAGGGGCAGGATTTTATAAAACTTTCAAGACTGAAATATCGGAGATACTACACCGCGTGTTAATAGAAGCATACGATCTAAAGCAATTGCCTCCATCGTTTAGAGCAAGTCACGTTATACTCATCCCGAAGAATGATGATGCTGAGAAGTTGCAGTCGGTGGAAAACTATAGGCCTATAAGTCTCACGAATGTAGACTACAAGGTATTTATGAAGGTTTTGGCCAAAAGACTTCAAACAGTGATTACGAGCGTTGTTGGTTCACACCAAACTTGTGGAATAAAAGGTAGGAGCATCTTCACTAATATTCATACGGCAAGAACAATTTTGGAGTGTTGTGATGCGTCCTATGGACGAGTAGCAATGATACAATTAGACTTAGAAAAAGCATTTGACAGAGTAAGTCAAGAAATACTATTTGCGATACTGGATCGCGTTAGTGTGGGGACTGTAATAAGAGATGGAGTGAAAATGGCATACAAGAATTGCTCTACCAGACTAGTAATTAACAAAAGACTTACCCCGGACATAGCTGTGAAATCTAGCGTACGTCAAGGTTGCCCTTGCTCAGCTCTGTTGTTTGCAATCTACTTAGAACCCTTGTGTTTGAAAGTGTTGAATAATACAAAAATAACAGGGTATCAGTTTTTGTCAACGGAAGTAAAAGTCCTAGCGTACGCTGATGATATCGCGATATTTTGTGAAAATGAGAAGAGTATAGTGGAGGCTATAGGGGATGCACGAACCTTTTGTAGACTAACCGGAAGTGCGATTAGTTGGCACAAGTGTCTAGGTTTCTGGCACGGTGAATGGAGTGCAAAACCAGCACAAATGCAAGGGATCAAATTTACAAATATGCCGTCCAAGTATCTCGGCGTTCCTCTGCAATATTATCAGGAAACCACCGAGCAATGGGCCGCCGAAACTGAAGAGATTAGGACCAAAACGACTAAATGGGGTGGGTGTGAGCTTTCCATGTTTGCGCGAGCTGCGGTTTGCAATGTGTTTCTTGTTGCGAAAGTGTTTTATATGCTGCAGGTATTATCTATGTCGCGAGTGTGTGTACAAAAGTTGCATCGAACATTTGCTGTATTTATATGGAGATCTACTTGGGAACGTACTAGCAGACTTAATCTTTTCCGCAAGGTAAAGAAAGGGGGATTTGGTTTGTCGCATTTGTTCCTCAAACAGATTGTTTTGCGTTTCTTTTATCTGAGAGATCAAAGTGATGGTTTCCTACGCGCTGTTATACAAGTACGACTGCGCGACGAGTTACCAGGCTACATTGTATCGGCATACAGCTCGCAGAGGAGAGCATTGAAAGGTTTTTAAAAGAAGTTGTGTATGCTTTTCAGTTCCTTGTAGTGCATTTTTCTTTTGATTATTTGTCCTTGGTAACAAAGAAACAACTGTATAAGGATTTAGTTGATATTATGTGCCCTGTACCTTTATACCGTGCAATATATGTATTAGGACGAGAAAGGGACGTGCTTAAAAGAGTGAATAGAATGCCTATCAGATCATCAACTAAGACATTCTTTTTTATGTTACACACTGGCACGCTCCCGGTTAAACCATGGCTGAAAGACAAAGGGTTTTATTTTCCATGGGGCGTTAACTGTATGATATGTAGGAAAGCTGAAACAATTGAACACATCTTTCTGGACTGCTTCGATTCTGTGTTCTTGTGGGACGTCCTTCAAAGGACGATAAAGAAAGACTTTCAGCTCACGCCTTTTGGAATTCGCTACTTGCCATGTGAAGAAACCGAGGGCGTGCCATGTGACCTGATAATGCTGATAACTATGCACAGTGTATGGAAAACTCGAATGGATATAAGAAATGAACACGAAGACGCAAAACCGGCTAAGGTATACCTACATGAATATCTGTTGTACGTGAGAAGTGTATTGCGTGAACTTCTTGAGCCACCTGATTGGTTACCTGTGATGGATAAATTACTAACGGCGAAGTATTACTAACACTACAGCGCAGGACAAGTCGTAAGTCCTGTTTTAGTAAGTAAGTACTTACTTACTCCTGGTTTTAGAATGTACAGAAAAGAGTGTGTGTCCCAATGATGAATTCAGAGCCATGAATTTTTGTCCAATGTGTATTTTGTGAGAAAAACAGGAAATAAAGAAAAAAATAGTCTCATGGTGTAACGGTTAGCACTCTGGACTCTGAATCCAGCGATCCGAGTTCAAATCTCGGTGAGACCTCGTTCTCTTTTTTTTTTTTACTCTGATGAGGTAACTGTATTTATGCGGCTGTCGCGCTAATGGCAACACGTTTTCGTTCTTCCAGTCTCCGTTCCGGCGTGGTCTAGTGGCTAGGATATCTGGCTCTCACCCAGGAGGCCCGGGTTCGATTCCCGGCGTCGGAATATTTGGTATCGGTCTCATGGTGTAACGGTTAGCACTCTGGACTCTGAATCCAGCGATCCGAGTTCAAATCTCCGTGAGACCTTGTTTTCTTTTTCTTTTTTTCTTTTTTTTTACTCTGATGAGGTAACTGTATTTATGCGGCTGTCGCGCTAATGGCAACACGTTTTCGTTCTTCCAGTCTCCGTTCCGGCGTGGTCTAGTGGCTAGGATACCTGGCTCTCACCCAGGAGGCCCGGGTTCGATTCCCGGCGTCGGAATATTTGGTATCGGTCTCATGGTGTAACGGTTAGCACTCTGGACTCTGAATCCAGCGATCCGAGTTCAAATCTCGGTGAGACCTTGTTCTCTTTTTTTTTTTTTTACTCTGATGAGGTAACTGAATTTATGCGGCAATCGCGCTAATGGCAACACGCTTTCACTCTTGCAGTCTCCGTTCCGGCGTGGTCTAGTGGCTAGGATACCTGGCTCTCACCCAGGAGGCCCGGGTTCGATTCCCGGCGTCGGAATATTTGGTATCGGTCTCATGGTGTAACGGTTAGCACTCTGGACTCTGAATCCAGCGATCCGAGTTCAAATCTCGGTGAGACCTTGTTCTCTTTTTTTTTTACTCTGATGAGGTAACTGTATTTATGCGGCTGTCGCGCTAATGGCAACACGCTTTCGTTCTTTCAGTCTCCGTTCCGGCGTGGTCTAGTGGCTAGGATACCTGGCTCTCACCCAGGAGGCCCGGGTTCGATTCCCGGCGTCGGAATATTTGGTATCGGGCTCATGGTGTAACGGTTAGCACTCTGGACTCTGAATCCAGCGATCCGAGTTCAAATCTCGGTGAGACCTTGTTCTCTTTTTTTTTTTTACTCTGATGAGGTAACTGTATTTATGCGGCTGTCGCGCTAATGGCAACACGCTTTCGTTCTTCCAGTCTCCGTTCCGGCGTGGTCTAGTGGCTAGGATACCTGGCTCTCTTTTTTTTTTTCTTTATTGCCTGTTTTCCTTTACAGGTGTTCACACAGAAACAGGAATGATAAAACACACTTGGACCAAAGTTTGATCCGAAGTGTTCAATTAAAATTTTTTCAAGTTACACAGATCGTCCAACATTGGCAACCAGCGAGGAGGTTCTTCTTGCGCTCTATACACTTCAGCAATATGCCGTATATTTGTAATGAAGTTTTCCCGGACAGGACGCGTGTTTTGATCCATATGTCGGACCGCCATTGTGGTCTGCCAGATGCTGTGAAGACTAATTAACATAAACATGTCATATGGGACGTCGTCTTCATTGTCCACACACAGAAAACGAATGCCATAGCTCGTAATTGGGAGCTCTTTTTTCAACGTTCTTTGAAGGATGTCCCAATGAAAGACTGCGTCCCAGCAATGAATAAATACATGCTCTATTGTCTCAGGTGTCCTACAAAGCAAACAATTGGTTGTCCATGGCACATCGATTCCCTTATCCGCTAACCATTGCTTTACGGGGAGCGTACCGGAATGAAGTTTAAAAAAAAAATGTTTTTGCCCCTGCCTTAACGTTCATCCTTCTGACCCTTTTTAAAACGTCCTGTCCGGGACCTCCATTGAACACAGATCTGTACAAGGGTGTTGGCAACAGGACATCACGGAGGTCTTTGTACAGTCTTTTTCGTTTAACAGTGGCAAGGTATTCGACAGAAAAACGGACTTTCAAAATTTGAAAAGACTGTATAACTTCTCTCAAAAAACCGGTCACATATAGGCACATATCATTGCTTGATGACACAACAAAATCCGGAATGCGCGAAGACATCCTTACTTGTATCACAGTTCGCAAAAATTCATTTTTTTGATCTCGAAGGAACATAAAACGAGAGACAACTTGTCTTATGAACATATGACATAAACCAACTCCTCCGTTGCAAACGGACTGGAATAGATTTGAACGACTTGTACGTTCCCATGAGGCTTTCCACACAAACACAGCGAAAATCCTATGAAATTTCTGCACATTAATGCGCGACATACAGATGACTTGCATGACGTACCATATTTTGGATATGAGGAACATGTTGCATACGGTCGCCCGCGCAAAAATAGACAAGTCCCGACCACCCCAAGCGTTTGTTTTTTGCTTGAGTGTTTCTGCCTCACCCTTCCAGTAGTCCGTGTTGTCACGATAGTTTTCCAAAGGCACACCGAGGTACTTTAAGGGTTTACATTCCCATTTTACGTTAAGGTATACCTCTGGTCTCATATCCCAATTACCGTACCAAAAGGCAGTTGTTTTGTCCCAGTTAATTACGCTGCCCGTCATATCACAAAATTTATTTGCCATGTGAACAACTTCACATATACTCTGCCTGTCTTGGCAAAGTACCGCCACATCATCGGCGTAAGCAAGTAGCTTTATCTCTGTGCTCTGTAACCGAAAGCCATGCACACTTGTGTTATTAATGATTGATAAACAAAAGGGTTCTAGGTAGATGGCGAATAACAATGCTGAGGCCGGACATCCTTGTCTGATAGAACTGAGTATTTCAATTTCTTCACTGAGCTGCCTATTGACTATCAGACGTGTTACACACTGCGAGTATGCCATCTTAATACCATCCAAAATTATTTCACCAACTTCCACATGCTTCAACACACTGAACAATACTTCATGCGAAACACGATCGAAAGCTTTTTGCAAATCTAGTTGCATCATTGCTATTCGTTCTTCAAAGGCATCACAAATCTCTAGAACGCTTCTTACTATATGTATGTTTGTTGTAATGCTGCGACCTCTAATGCCACATGTCTGGTGTGTCCCCACAATCTTTTCGGTAACAGTCTGCATTCTTCTGGTTAAAACCTTCATGAATATTTTGTAATCAGTGTTCAAAAGGCTTATAGGTCGATATGATGCTACAGATTGTAGTTTGGTGCTATCATCTGTTTTCGGAATTAAGACAGTATGCGCCTGCGTGAAAGAGCGCGGTAGTTTATTCTCTTTGTATGCTTCGACCATAACTTCATACAGCGCATGTGCTATGTCTTCTTTAAACTTTTGATAGAATTCAGCTCCGATTCCATCTGGGCCCGGCGTCTTTCCCGTGCTTAGGTCATCGATAGCTTTTTGGATTTCCTGCACGCTGATAGGAGCCCCTAATTTTTCTTGTGTATCAGCGTCAAGCTTGGGCATGATAGGGAGAAAGACGTCAGTAAAGCCTTCGGCCATCGATACACGTTTTCCGAGCAGATCGCGATAATGTTCCACAAACGCTTCCATTATCTGAGTGTTTTCATTTGTCAGCGTGCCCTTGTGCATTATTTCCTTTACTTCTTTTCTTTGTGCATATCTCTTTTCGTCTCCCAAAGCTCTTTTTGTGGGTGTCTCGCCCATCCAAAGTTTTTCACTTCTAGTTCTTATTATAGCTCCTTTATACTTCTGTCTATCCAAAATTTCCAGTTTGTTTTTAATATTTCTAATTTCTTCGGTAAACATACCTGGCTCTCACCCAGGAGGCCCGGGTTCGATTCCCGGCGTCGGAATATTTGGTATCGGTCTCATGGTGTAACGGTTAGCACTCTGGACTCTGAATCCAGCGATCCGAGTTCAAATCTCGGTGAGACCTTGTTCTCTTTTTTTTTTTTTACTCTGATGAGGTAACTGTATTTATGCGGCTGTCGCGCTAATGGCAAAACGCTTTCGTTCTTCCAGTCTCCGTTCCGGCGTGGTCTAGTGGCTAGGATACCTGGCTCTCACCCAGGAGGCCCGGGTTCGATTCCCGGCGTCGGAATATTTGGTATCGGTCTCATGGTGTAACGGTTAGCACTCTGGACTCTGAATCCAGCGATCCGAGTTCAAATCTCGGTGAGCCCTTGCTCTCTTTTTTTTTTTTTTTTACTCTGATGAGGTAACTGTATTTATGCGGCTGTCGCGCTAATGGCAACACGCTTTCGTTCGTCCAGTCTCCGTTCCGGCGTGGTCTAGTGGCTAGGATGCCTAAATTCCACTTCCGATCACCGTAGTGAACGGATGTGGGTGACATGGGCTCCGTCGGAACTCTGCCGGAGGCCTTCACTACGGCGTCTCTCATAATCAGTGCTGGTTTTGGGACGTTACACCCCACAGATAAATCAAATCAACCTGGACTCCGAACCCAGCGATTCGAGTTGACATCTCGGTATGACCTGTCCTTTTTTTATTATTGCGAAGCAGTAATAAAAAGCCTTGACAGCCTCAGGACCCAGGAACACGAGCATGTACGGTATTCTATCGTCACAATCAGTGCCCAGAAATCTTATACGTATAGGTTTAATTAGCAGATCATTTTTGAATGTTTGTTAGAACTTCCCAATGGAATACCGCATCCCAGCAGTCATAAAAGCGTGATGGCTGGTTTCTGGTTTTCTGGAGAGCAAACAAGCAACTGTCCATGGAACGTAAATACCTTTCTGTCTAACTATACTTCCTCTGCAAGGCATTCGTTTGCAGATTGAACAAGACTTAAGGGCAACTCCCGCGATTTTTCAGTGTCCAAGGATCACAGCGAAACTTTCAATATGTTTGCTCTTTGGTACTCTAATAATATATGCCAAGCCTTTCGGTTGAGTCATTTAATTTATCGGAAAATGAATTTTAAAAACGACGTCAAACACAGCTATCCTGATTTTTTGACGCCATTGCCTTCAACGCTACCTAGCCAAACAGGGGCGTTGTCCGACGCAAAATGATGACACTTCAGCGCTCAAATCATCGCTGTCATGTTCACAAGAGCTGGCATAACGTAATACATCAGCGGATGACATCGCCAGTTTCATTTTTCCGGCACCAGCTCCATATTTCTGGTGGTGAGGAGGCTCTGGTGTCACCACATACGTTGCAAGATGCGTCCACCCATTTCGGCTTCGGTTTGAACACATGCTTCATTTTGTTATAAAAAAAAGGTATTGGTGGGTCTCTGAGAAAACTGGACCACTCTGCCTGCTACAGGACCATCAGAATCATTGGGCAACCGTGATATCAAAATATATTGGAATAACCACCGGAGTTCCAATTTAACCGTAGCATCAACGGGCGTGTTTTTCACACGCCTCAACACGTCGTTTCCTGGGCCTCAACAGTTTCCCGTTTTGTATATTGGTATTGTCATCCTCGTACAATTTCTTTCTCTGTAATTGAAGATAAACATTCCACCGGGAACCTCGTGCAGAATATACGAATAGACTACTTCTCCTATATATCCTTGCAGTGACCCTAGGGTCGATTGTGTTCACCACTCATAATGATGAAATCTGGTGAAGTACTTGCCAGTCATGCCTGAATGAATGTACGCAAGAAATCTTCACTTTTCTCTCGTAAAAAAAGGGGCCCTCACACTTTGTCTAATGCCTTTTGTAAGCGCCTGTACTGTGTCCATCATTCGTTGTTTGTCTCGTGTTCCTTTCCGAGCTCAAAATATTTCCTTAATCATGCACCAACTTGTCCGTGAACATGTTCTTTTAAGTCCTCCAAGTTACAATACTGAACTAAGGTATTCAGCAACAAAGCACTTTTGTCACGCACTGCGTTTACCTTAGCTCGATCATCCGTGTAGTGTACGCAGTGACAGCCCCTGAAAATATAACATCATCACAACTTAAACACTGTTCAAGCTCTGCATCGTTCTTGTATATTATTCGGCACATATTTGTCAGCCTCTACTGATAGCCGTTAATAGTCATATTTCCACAGTCTGGGCGTCTTAATCCCCCGGAGTTGGCTGTGATTTCCAGTAGCGTTTCTTCTATTTTCTTGCATTTCGTTCCATTTTACTTCGTTTGTTTCGAAGATCCTATATAGTCTCCACCGTGCTGCCAGGTTCCCCTGGCGTTTGTTCAGGGGCCGCTGCCTTGCTGCGTCTTCGCCTGCCACGTGTCAACCGAAGACACTTCCTCGACATGGGTTTCGTCCATAAGGAACTCGTCTGCTTCCTGCTTTGCTGGAGGACCTCTCACGGTCGCGTATATGTTATCGCGCAATGCACCTCGTCGGGCCCACAGCGTCGACAAAGTGAGCAGCGCGGCACGCGGCACTCCCTATCAGTGTTGCCAACCATTTTTTTTGGAACATGGCCTACGTCACGGACAAAATTACCCTCATTTACCCTACGCAACTTTTCTCTTATCAGACATTTTGCCCTATACGCCTAAATTATAGCGCACTGCAGTACAATGTTGTAAGGGTCGTCGGAATGCGAAGGAGAATATGGTATGCAGAGGAGGCACCGGGCAAGACCAACAGCTAAGTAGTGAACGTGTGGGGGAGGAGGCGACCATTGTTGTGATGCATTGTACAGCTGGTGACTGGAAACTGGCGTGACAAGTGTTTGGCGGCCAGAGGGAAAGGAGTAATTCCGACAGCGTGTCCAGGAATGTCTATAGTCACCAGCTGGTTTGGTGCCCTCACCCCTCCCCCGCAGCGTGGTGGGCAGCAAGCGTACCCACTGTATTGTCGCCATTGGTTAGAGTGGCGTCGGGGTGTAAATCGCCGTGTGTGATTGGCTGTGAGATGTTGAAGGGCGGAGCAACCGGTGTATATAAGGTGGCCCCTTTTGCCTGGCAAGGGGGATCGGAAGCCAGAGACTGGAAGCAGGACTGCAAGCGGAGGTTGGAAAGGCTGAAGGTAAGCAGTAGGTTGGAGGGTAGCCCGAAGGTTGGCGAGGACGGAGTGGATAGCGCTAGAGAGTACATCTAGCACCACTCCGGGGGGTGGTTACGGTCGCAGGAGCAGTGCGATGCACTGGGGTCGGCTCTGTCGAATGGAAGCGATCGTTCCACCAAGGTCCTCCCCACCGGGGTTCGGGCGCGGATAGTACTAGAGGGGACATCTAGTACGAGTCCGAGTGGTGGTTGAAGTCGCTGGAGAGGTGCTATGCACTGGTCGGCTCTGCCGAATTGGAGCGACGGTCCCACCGCTAGGCCCTACCAACCGATGGCTTCACCTAGGTCCTACCAACCGAAGCTAAGTCATGTAACTGTCTGTCAATGTATATATGTACTGTCTGTCTCGGATATAAAGTCTCGTGTTGTGTTTGTGTGAAAGGCTTGTCTCCATCTTTCAAGTCGACAACGCGACGGCGGGCAGATAGCAGGAAGGCTTCCGTCCATCCTTCTTCGCAGCAGCAACGCTAGCTGGAGGAGCTCGGCTCCAAAGGGAACGAAGAAGAGAAGGAGGAGAAGGTGGGAACAGAGGACAAGTTCCTCACCTCACTGTAACAAGGTCACCACGACTAGAGCACCCCTTCACCTTGTACAACCTCCTTGCCTAGCAATTTACTAATGTAATATGATTGATACGACATATACGACATACCTCACTGTAGACTACCTTTCAATTTTATCTGCATATGGCTTGCACCACAATAAATCACCCTACTAGGGAAGAGCTGGTACAAAATAGACTAATATCCTCCTGTTTGGACCACATAGCAATAACAGCGCCGAATTATTCGCTAACGTCTCGTGTGATCAGCCAAAAGATAGCTGACCACTATTTCGTGGCATGTCGCCTAAGGGGTCGTTTTTCTTTTTCTACAAATGATATAGACCCAAAATGTAATGATAATAGCAGTAAGCAAGAAATTCAAATCTTTAACAGTAAAATATTTGATCAGATGATAGCACAGTTCGACTGGGAGCCATTGACTGTTGGTTAAAATATGAGCTTTCAAGTACGTACACCGCAAGTGAAAAATATAGAAAGAATTATTCTTGGTTTACAGCCGATATAATGAGAGCTATTTCCCAAAGAGATTGGTCATGGAAAAGGAGCAGGCGTGCGCCGAAAAATCAAGCTTTGAAAACTGAATACAAGATTGCTAGGAATGGGGTCGTCGCTCTACTAAGGTCAGCAAAACGGCGGTACTATATGGACAGATTCAACCAAGCAAGCAAAAGCTCTGCAAAGACGTGGGCTTTGATAAGTAATCTACGTGGTAGAAAGATTACAACCAGTGAGCTATGTGAATCTTTCTCTGAGAAGCCAGAGGTAATCGTTGATAAGTTCAACCAATTCTTCACACGCTTTTCTAAAACTGCGCATACCTACAAACGTATTTGCTCCCTTAAACAATCGGTGCCAGCATCTGCTTTCTTGCCCACGTTGTCAAAGGAAGAGCTCAAAAGAATAATTTTTAGTTTTCGATCAAATAAGCAACCAGGAATTGATTAATTGTCAGTGGCCACATTAAGAAGAAATTCGACGCATTAGCAGACATACTGCTCTTTATGTTAAATGGTTTTCTATCTTCCTCTTGCATTCCGGGGATGTTAAAAACTGCTATTGTTAAACCACTATATAAAGCTGGAAAGAAATATGAGATATATAATTACACACTAATTTCAATTTTGCCTATACTCTCTGAAATACTAGAAAGGTTTCTTCTAGAATGTATGATATCCTCTTTGCAGAAATTTTCGGTTCTTATTCCTAGGCAGCTTGGTTTTATTGCCGATCGTAGTTCTATAACATTATTAGGAGAGTTTACCTATGAAATATATTCAGCTCTAGATAATAACTTGTTTTGCTGTAGTTTATTTTTAAACTTGGCGAAAGCGTTTGAAACTGTGAACCATAATGTTTTGTTGGAAAAGCTATTTCGTTATGGTTTCAGGGGGCCTTTTTACAATGTTCTCCATAATTATCTGCAGGACAGATCACAGGTGGTAATGGGAAGCAAAGAAGTTGTTAGCACTAGGAGGTATATTACAAAGGGTGTTCCACAGGCATCAGTATTGGCACGTTCATTATTTAATTTATTTATGAATGACTTTCCCTCGGTAATTAGCAAAGCTAGTGTGTATCAGTATCCGGATGATACGGTGCTTCTTACACGTCACTTACGCTATGAAGGTGCTATTAACGCTCTGCATAGTGCAATTCATAAGGCCATGCTGTGGTTTAATGAAAATGATGTAACAGTTAATGATAACAAAACCAAGGTCATCTGCTTTCGAAGCCCTTTAAAAATTCAGAGTCAATGTGCCACTGTTTCTTTATACTGAAAATTGTAACCAGGGCAAATGTACTGCAGTAGAATATGTAGAAAGATTTAAATACCTGGGTATAAATTTTCATAGCGGAATGTCTTGGCAACATCACATGGCTTTTCTGTGTGCCAAACTTAGAAGTGTTGCGGGTCTACTTTTTAATATAGAAAGCTTGGTACCCCTACCAGTAAAGAAAATGATAGTTCACGCACTAGCATACAGTGTGCTGAGATATGGCATCACGATTTTCGCCTTTTGCACAGAGCGATGGGAAACACGAATTAACAACTTACTTAGAAACATACCAAAAAGCGTTGCTTACGGTATTAGGCTATATTCCAATAACATTTTTCATGAATTAGGTTTTTGCTTGTTCCGAAATTTGTTTACTAGAACTGTTATTCTGCGGCATAGTTGGAACGATGGCTTCAAAGTGTTACTAGTCGATCATTGAGAGAAAAAATGCGTTTTTATGTACCCTGCTCGTCCACTAGATATGGTGAAGCTAGAAGTGTATATATTTCAAAAATTTTTAATGGATTATTTGAAGAGAACTTTTCTGTCACTTCAAAAAAGGAGTTGAAGTTAATCTCAGACTTATAAAATTGTTTGTTATGGTTTATTTGTAATTTATAATCATTCTTCGTCTCTTCTCCTTTTGTTTGTTGTTACATGTGAACAAGAATTCCTTTCAAATTTGTCTGTGCATTCAAAAAATTTTGTCTGTATATTATGTAACCACATCGCTGTAACCGACGCTGCCGGGCCTAGTCACTCAAGTCTTCGGAAACTTTGACAGGCCCGTTTCTGTGTACTACTTCTGGATGTGAGCAATAAAGTTTATTATTATTATTATTATTATTATTATTATTATTATTATTATTATTATTATTATTATTATTATTATTATTATTATATATTTCGTGTGATTCCATCAATCACGCATCTCATACCCTCGCATACGAGGGTCATACCAGCATTGGGGTTTTGCATTCGCAGGGCTACGACTTGCCAAGCCATTGCCGCGAGATCGACCTATAGGTTTAAGCGGCATCACGGCGCTAGTGTGGATAGGCGGTCGGCGGCGCACATGGAAATGCACTACACGGCGGCCTAATATTGAGAACGGTTTGAGGCAACTGTTAGCTAAATGAAAGGGTTGGCTGCAGTCAAATCGTCATATATACACATGCTACAGTTAGTGCTCTAAGCACGTGGAACGTTCCTGTTGCACGTGCAAAAAAACGCAATCTGTCATTCAACGGGGCACTGGCGTCACCCAGCCTCACAGTCCTGTCTCCCTCGGCGTTTCCCTCTCTCTTCTTTTTCTTTGTCCATGCTTAGGTTGTGTTTAGTCTGCAATGTTTGCGTTGGTGTTACGTGAGCGAAATAGTATTCAGTTCTCGTTCATTTTTAACAATTACCTGCAGAAAGAAAGAAAGCCCGTTACTGCGCACTCAGTCGGAGTAGCAGATTCTGTACCTTATACACGACCAGTTACACGCATACTCTCTCTCTCTCTCTCTCTCTCTCTCTCTCTCTCTCTCTCATCTTCCATGACATACCCGCCACTTAACCAGTTCAGTTAGTCAAACCACGTGACTGAAACACCGTGTCATCACCATCAGGATGTTTGCTACAAGCTTTTATTAAGTAAAATCTTGAATAGCTGAAAACGTGGCTTTCTTGGCATGATTACTTGCATGACCGTGACTCGAAGAATTTGTACTTAATTTAGGAGTCCCAGACATCCGTTATTCAAACAAAAAACATGTGCGCCATTTTCCGTAATGCCAACGATGCCACAGTAACGCCCCACTCATATTAAACTCGCCGCACGAGGATATTAAACGCTCTGCCACTACGACGTCCCTCATAACCATGTCGCGGGACCTAAAACGGCATAAGTCAATCAACTACAAATGACGGTTGACTTTGGCCCCGCTCTCGGCTCGATCATAAATGACAGCGTTCAGCTAGCAGCGCGTGACTTCCCCCGTTATCGCGAGCCACATGAAAAAAACACTCCAAATGCTCGCGTGGCATGCAGCTCGCTCGCGAAGTTGACAGCATCCTGCCTCGGACACACCTGCAGCGGAAACCAGTGACGGCACATCGCTCTCTAAAGGAGCGCACACTAGGCCAGCAAGCCACACGTCTGAGCAAAAACAACAGCCAGCTCTTCCTGGCTGCATAATAATTTCTTGTGTTTTACGCCCCGAAAGGAACATGTAATTACGAGAGAGGCGCCGTAGTGAAAAAACACCTGAAATTTCCGCCACCTGGGTCTCTTTCACGTGCACAGACATCGCGCACCAGGCGGGCTTCCAGAACTTCGCCTCCATTAAATATGGCGCCAGCGCAGCCGGGATCTCCTGCCTACAGTAAACGCACGTGTTTCAAAAAGCGTAACTTTACCGGCTCCTCTTGAAAGCCGCGTAGAAGTACAAGGCCTCCGCACGTCGATGTGACGTCACGCTTGCGCGTTGACCAAGAAAGTCGGCGTCACCGCGCCTATTAGATTCGTAACGCTTGCAGACTGTCCGTTTTCCCGTCGTGGTTACTATGGCTGCGGAAAATTCGCGCTGTCCTTCAAGGATTATTATTTACTTCTATATTTTTTTTGCCCCATCTTAACGTATGTCGCTCAAGGACCTAGTCATGTCTGCGTGTCAGTTCCAAAGCATAGCACGTGTAACTGACGTAAAGACAAGTGGAGCCCTGCCGGTTCACCGCAGTCAACACCCTCGCAGAAAGGAGCATTTCCGCACGCTTTCCTTACATTTAGTCACTATAGTGACATAATTGTTCGCCTGTGTATCGCAACACGCGGTCTCTCTTGTTGTCTTTGACTGAAGCCAAGGCATTCGAACTGCATCCTACTTAGTCGCTTTGTCCATCAAGCTAGCAGAACAGCATGTTAAAGGCACAGAATATATTTTTGTTCACGAACAAAACGCTAGCATTTAAGATGGACGAAATGCATTACTTTGATAATATACACAATGAAATCGTATATACAAGGCAGGAGTTTCCTTTTGCAGGAGTTCCGTAAACACAAACGTATGTACAGATATCGGCAACAAAACGGGTAAACATTACGGGTGCGCGAATCACGGAATGCTTCGCATATTCGTTGAATATTTGTCGAATATTAGACATTTAGTCTTCGTACTCGGTGCGAAAAAAGAGGGTATTCGAAACAGTGGAATATTCGAGGTGATTCGAATATCCGGAAATACGGAGTACACAATCCAGTAATATTGCCGAAAATTGGTTGATCTTGATGGTGAGTGACTTCTGGAGTTTTAAGTCCCAGTACCACGATATCATTACGGGAGACGCCGTATTGGAGGGCTCCGTAAATTTCGACAACCCGGGGTTGCCGAAATTTCCGGAGCCCTCCACTCCTGGCTCGCAGTGCTGCTCTAAGGGCGGCGCTTCTCAGGTCCTAATTAAAAGTTCTCTGTCTGTCTGTCTGTCTGTCTGTCTGTCTGTCTGTCTGTCTGTCTGTCTGTCTGTCCACTCCTGAAACACATGAAAATTCGAATGGTAGGTCGCGAATGTACGACGACCACGAATGATTGATCTTTACATGAATGACGTGACATACTCGTCGTGCACGTCACGATTAACAATATTGAAGTCACGCGTTGCTCATACCCGTAATGCTTCTGTGCCTGTGGCATTTAGGTATGCGCCAGAGGTGTTTGAATTTTGTACAGCCGATATTAATCTCGGGCCAACTACAGTAGATATTTAAAGGGGTCGTGTAAAGAATTTGGACATGCCCAGTTGTAATTTTCACTGCTTAAATATGCATTCAACAAGCCGATTCCGAAATATTTCGGCGAAATATTCAGTGCACATTTAATAACGCCCGTTTGAAACCCCAGTGTTCTTGCGCTCCCGAAAGGACTATGCGACGCTACCGGCCGGCATGGTACTATTCGATGACGTTGCAGTAAGATATCTTTAACTTCAAAGGCATAATGAACTCGCGTTTGCTCTAAAAGAATCTATTTACTTGAAAGCTATATACAGAAAGAAAGAAAATACTTAGAAACCGCGTGGTGCCGCCATTCGGAAGCAAAGCTGCAGCATGGTTTGTTTTCCCGTCGCCTCCGAGGGCGCGCCAATCTCGGAGGTCTGGTGGCTACTAACATGACGTCACTACAGAGTTGAGGGGAACGCGCGCAGTGAAACCGAAAGCGCGTTTTTTGTCGCTCTAAATCAACCCACACGACGCAACGGAACAATGCATATTGTTGTTTGGAGGGTCAGGATCCCGAATATGCCCTTAGTACGAAATGTGTAGAAAACGTTTCACGACCCATTTGACATATCATTAGAACACACCTAAAAACAACCAAGGCATGCTGTTTGTCGTAGCATGGAATTTAAATGTAGACATAGCAAACACACAGACACACAGACGAACGCGGGTCGAACCCGGGTCACTGAGGTGCCAAGCAAGCACGCTGCCACAAGGTGAGTGGTCGCATTCGGCAAACATAGTAAATAAACCTAATGCACTAGCAGTTGTGATGATTGTGCTTGTGTAACATGAATTGCGCAGATAACGTGTGTTAAGCGCTACCTGGGGAACGTAATAAAGTAAACATACGTTCCAGTATGACTCGGCATGCTTTTGTCAAACTTTGCTCGATCCCGCAGGAAGCTTCAATTAACATCAGCGCATACATACGCACATCAGCGCACCGTAACCCGCTTTTCTCTTCGACAAATCGGGTGTCTGTGCTGTGCACTAAGGCGAGCGCCAACGTTACGTCCTACCATTGATTGATTTCTGGCGTTTTACGTCCCAAAACCATGATAAGATTATGAGAGATGCCGTAGTGGAGGTCTCCGAAAATTTCTACCAACTGTGGTACTTTAACGTGCACTGACATCGCACAGTACACGGGCCTCAAGATTTCACCTCTATCGAAACGCAGCGGCCTGGATTCGATCCCGCGACCCTCGGATCGACAGCCGAGTGCCATAACCACTATCATAACGTCCTGCCATCACGTCTTACCATAAGCCAACATTCAGTCCTCACGGTGCAGTTATTAGCCGTCGAACATTAAACTGAAGACGTTCACCCCGTTCTTGACAGATCGCTCAATTACACACGATTCGTCATAGGCAATATCCTCACTGACTGAATTTGCTCGCATGATACCGATTCCCACAGTGCGTGGGATCTGTAGGATTTTTCTATTCAAGTAATACTTGCAATAAGAAAATAATTAGCAATAACGAACTGAGACGAGCAATGCTGAAGGGTTTCTAAGGCGCGTAGAAGTGTGAGGTTCCGAGGTTGAAGCAGTGTGCTCGAGTTCGGACTTGATGCTTGATAAAGCGGTTGTTTTGCCGGCTGTGGCTTGGTGTCGCTCTTACAAAATATTTTTCTTTTAGAATCGATAGCATGGACGACAGGCCCTGTTTGCAGTCACTGCGGCAGCTAAGAAAGTATAGAACACGTTCTTAAAAGAACGGATCCTGACACAGACCAAAATGATTTTTTAAAAGAACCAAGAAAAATTATTTTGGTCGGTGTCCAGATCATTTCTTTAAGAATGCTTCGTCCCGGCCAGACGGGCTTCCGTACTCTCAACTTTAATGAGAACACGTTTTTCGCCGTTGTACTCGCTACGGCACGCACACACTGGTGATGATTGTCGTTCGGTTTAGGAAAGGACGCTAATTTCTGCAGCCCATGTAGGGAGCACGGCTAAGCGTCCGTGGGTGTAGGGTAAAGGTAATAAAAGAGATGGAAAGGAGAGAAAAGCCGCAGTGGAGGGCTCCGGAAATTTTGACCACCTGGGGTTCTTTAACGTGCACTGACAACGCACAGTACACGGGCCTCTGGCATTTTCGCCTCCATCGAAAATGCAACCGCCGCGGCCGGGATCGAACCCGCTTTTTGGGTGGCAGCCGAGTATCTTAACCACTACACCACCGCGGCGGTACACGCACACACTGTCAGTGTCACTAACGGCCATGCTGGCCCGTCTTGACAACAGGACGCTGTCGGACCGAACTGTAAATGCCGGCTGGCCAAAAGTTGTCGCACCGAAAGTCGGTCAAAGGCTCAAAGCTTTGTTGACGTTTCTGCATGGTACTGGCTCATTAAACAGATTGTAACGGTCTCCCTCCCCCTCCCCCTTCTTTATTTTTTTTTCTGTCCTCCACTCTTCCTTTTTATTTACGTTTTCCGGTCCCCTATAGTCCAGGGTAGCAAAGAGGAATCTCATTTCTGGTTATCACCCGAGCTGTCCTTCATATCTCTCTTTTTACCAGACATCCAAAACATGCACTGCCCTGCCATTTCCGTCCGCGCGCTTGTGCGCGCGGATGGGTGATGCTTCATCAATACAGATAGGATTCGACAAGCTAGTCTAGGCAGCGTGTTCGTGATAGATATATATGTTGCACTGAGAGTGTATTACCGCATTTATTTATCTAAACTATGTCTTCAATAAAATATTATTGCCGAAGGTGCGTTTGTGTCTTGATGTTCGATTCGATATTCGGAGCTCGGTATTCGTTTTCAATTTGTATTCAAAATGTTGACATTCGCGCTCAAAATAGTCGAAACTATAATGAATGGATCTTCGTGCCGTTCCACGTACTCTCGTGACGTCGTCGACGGGAGAGCAGGTCATGCGGGAGCTTTTTATTATTTTATTTTTCGCTTCGGGCCTTTGCACCGTCCGCTCTCATCCGCAAATGTTCGTCGTCTATGACTCACGGTACTTGCGGATAAATTCGTCATTAACGTCCCTGTCACACCACCAGTTTCAGTGCCGCGTGCCTTTGTTGGAGAGAGACGCTCTTGGCTCGGGTACGTTTGGAAACATTTCTCGGTGTTCGTCACGGATCGTACGCTAGTGTGCGCGTGGTGTTCTATGTAAGAGCTATAGTTGGTGATTTTCCAACAGTCCTATTAATAAGCGGGATCGTGCGTGTCCTCTTCGTCCTTCGTCGCGTTTTAATAGCGCTGCAGTTAGCCATAATTGTAGTTAGCCACAATATTTGTCCCTCATCTCACGCAAGCGCATTATAGATAGAACAACTCCTCATATATATCTCGTCTACTGGGCAGTAATATCTCTAAATAAATGGCTAAGGTAAACAATGTGTTCTGTTGTAGAGTGTTTATTCATTTAGCCCAGTGGGAGTTGTTAATAAAGATAGGCTATGCAAAGGACCCACCGTAGTAGCTTGGCGGTTGGGTATCACCCTGTTGAGTTCAAGGTCGCGGGATCGAATCACGGCATCGACTGCCCCATATCAATGAAAATGGGCAGGGGGTCGAAATGCAATAAAACACCCGTCTACTTATATTTAGGGGTGCACATTAAAGTTGCCCTGAGAAGCAAATTACGCACGGCGCGCTTTTATTGTACGGTCGCTTCGTGTGAGGCTCGGTGATGACCGTAGCGTCAGTGAAAGCGGCGAAGTGAAAGCGTATTATATTTAATTTGTGCACGAAATCGGCTTCTGCGCCAACTGCAGCGTCGTACATCAACAGTTTCTTCGAGTGGATGTGACGCTTCTGTGCTGCTTACGCTGTCGGTTCTGATTGCCCGCGAACAGTCGGGAACAAAAATATGTATCGCACATGCTTACAAAGTACCGACTATATAGAGAGCTTTAGGATGAAATTACGATTTATGCTCGCTAAAGCTACTAATAGACACAGATTTGTGCATTACAGTTTCATTCTGCGTGTAACTGACACAAGGAGCGCTTCGCGGCCCACGTGGTTGCTGTGATGGTAGGAATGCCACAGTGCAACACGGTTCCGGTGCCGCAAGATGTACGCCAAGTGTAAGCCGCCTAAATGACTGGAAGCAACGTGACACGTCTCTGAGCAACTAAAATGCGAGAGGGGTGCCGATATGTGTCGTCTACTTTTGTTTTGAATTTGTAAGTTGAATAACTTCCGTCTTCCCGCATCGATCTCAAAAATTCTTTTTGCCTTTACCTCAGGCACAATAGAAAGAACCGACGAAGGAGAAGACGTCCATGAGTAGCCGCTGCTTCTCTGCTGAGATTTTTTTTTTCTGTTTTCGACGATGATGGGCTGTTTTCAGACTTTCTGCTGTCGACTGAAGGTCATGGTCATCCTGTGGAATACATATATGCTGAAGACCGCGCTCGTTATCGCGTAGTTCTGCTGCGCTATATACCCAGCGCATCGGTTACCTACTGAGGCGGTAGGCAACAAAGAACGCCGGCAGAGCCATATATGACCGACAGCGCATGCTGAGGCACATGGGTGCAGAAGACTTGGCCCATCGTTCAGAAGTGCCACAACATGCGGCTACTGTTCTCAAACCGGCGACGCTAGTCCTCAACGCTGCTGCTCACGGCCGCGAACCTTCGGTGCACATGGATGACACAGGCAAAAGCGAAGCCAAGGAACTCCGCGTTGACGAAGATTACACATTCACCTATGGGCTAAGCGAAGAAAAATGACGTCATTTACTCTGGTGCCCTATAAAGACAAGGGACCTGAGGGAATCCCAGAAGGGGGCTCCGATTTCTGGCAAGTCAACCATATAGCCGCGCTGCGTCAGAAATTGCTCCGCGGAAAAGGAAAAGGTGCAGTCCTTTCGCGTGAACAGAGGTGGAAGCTTCTCTATCAACGTTGCCTCATTGTGATCCACAAGACATCCTCTCTCGGTGAGCGCAGTGGCTGGTTTGGGAGTGAAGCCTGCATCTTATACAAGGAACGTTGGCAAGATACGCCATGTGCCAGTTCAGTACACAGAAGAACAGCTGGTTGATTTCTCGAAGGAATATGGAGTGACATCTGCCCGCCGTCACGCACTATTTAATCGCCAAGAATATGAGCCTCTACTATCTTGCCCCCTCAGAACCGTTATTCTACACTTCAGAGAAGACAAACCACTGCCGCAAAGAGTTCACTTGGGTTTCGCGAGTCATCGAGCGGGAGAATACCTAGGCCCTGCGCTGAAATGTTTCAACTGTCAGCGATTTCGCCATTTAGCGAAAAACTGCCGCTGTCCACGTTGCTGCAGGATTTGTTCGGAGGATCACGTGCGAGCCTGCGCGTAAGGCAAAATATGCAAACTGTGAGGGAAACAGCACAGCTTTGTGCCATGAGTGTTCACAAACACAGCTGCCTCGAAGCTGCGTACGCACGAACTCACGTACGGGAGACCTCCTCCACATAATTCACCCTCACCCAACCCTGACACCGTAAGGTATGCGCCTCCAACCTCCAACAAAGAGCAGCAGAAGCAAACAGACAAATGGAGTTATTCGGCAACTCTAAAGCGATCTCGTCGACAAGGTTCCAGCCGCGGACGTCATGGTCGGTCATTAGAGAATGCGGCGCATCTTGACCAAGCATCACGTCAGTCTTGCCGAGATGCTCAGCAGCAACGTGTGCCACTGTCCCTGCAAGCTCATTCGACTTCTTGTTGTGTGGGTTTGAACGTCCCAAAACCAGCGCTGATTATGAGAGACGCCGTAGTCGAGGGAGCCGGAAATTTCGACGATCTGGGGTTCTTTAACGTGCGCTGACATCGCACAGCACATGGACCTCAAAATTTCGCCTCCATCGAAATGCAGCCGCCACGGCCGGGATTCAATCCCGCGACCCTCGGATCAGCAGCCGAGTACCATAGCCACTATAGACCACCCGTTCGATCCCGCGACCCTCGGATCAGCAGCCGAGTACCATAGCCACTATAGACCACCGTGGCGGGGCCTCATCTGTCTTCATCTCAACGACATCAGCATTCGCCCCTGCGACATCAGTCATCTCAGCGACGATCTCAGGCTGCACTTCGATGACCTGCTGCTATCAAGCCATCAAGCCTGGAGCTACAGCGCCGACGAGTGATTACGCACCCGTAGCCTTGGCTTATGTGCTACTGACCACGCTTTTTATAGCTCTCCTTGCGATCCTGAGCGCCATTCCCCAAGCAAACAACCTGCCAGATGTAAAAGCATTGTTGTCTATGGAGTCATTAGTGATTCTGCAAACACAACCAGCTTCACGACCGGCTGACAATGAGTAGTCGCTATGACAATGTGTTCATGTTTCAGTAGAATGCTAATAGCATTCGAAACGAGTCAGCTGACTTTCGCAAAATACTCGCGCAGCGTAACTTTCCTGTTTTATGTATTCAGTAAGCAGGCGTACGAGACGATTTTTGTCTTTGAAGTTATGTTATTTATAAATCATCGCGTATTACTGGAACTAGCAGAGCAATGTCATGCGTGCGAAAAGAATTGCCATCACGTTTGGTACAGTTGAACGATTCTATTATACCGAAGTTTGCAGCGTGCAAGATATCGATTAGTAACACATGTTTTACAGTGATAACTCTTTATCTACAACCTTCTAGAAGAATTGTTCTAGACGAGTTGGAGAATGCGTTTAGTATTGCGAAGTCATCTGTGGCGGTTTTTCGGGATTTCAACGTACACAACGTCATCTGGGGTAGTGAAGACAATGATGCTCGCGGAAACATTGTCGAGTGCGCCACGAAAAACTGTAATTTTGCGGTGTTAAATGGCAGCTCTCCAAAGTTTCTGCGTGGCTATCTTTACTCCAGCTGTATAGGCGTTACGCTGTGTTCACATGACCTTCTCGATTGCGTTTAGTGGTCGACAGACATTGAAACCCATGGCAGCGAGCACTTTCCGAGTTTAGTACAGTAGCGACTTATACGGAGTCTAGGCACGCACCCACCGCTGCTTAATTTTCGTCACCGCATAGCTAACACATTGGGCGAAAATCCAAACTTGGAAAAGTTTGCAGACGTGTCACGTGAGTCTCATAATAATTGCACAAAACAGGTCGTTTTTCCAAATGAGTACTCTGCAGTGGATGGCCAATACGAATGTCCTAAGGCAACCAGGCGACGAGCAGCGCGTGCTTACCTTAGAAGCGGAAAGCTTGAGGACTACAAGATGGCAAGAAGTTAGGCACACGGCGATGGCGCCAATATTGCGTGTCATCTTCCCGTTCCAAGGATATGGACAATTGTAAGATCGTTGCCCCGCCATGGTAATCTTGGCAATGGCACTCGACTGCTTATCCGAAGGTCGCGGGGTCGAATCCCTGCTGCCGCGGCTGCATTTCCATACAGGCGAAATGTTGAGGCCCGTGTACTGTGCGATGTCAGGGCATGTTAAAGAACCCCAGGTGGTCGAAATTCCCGGAGTCCTCTACTACGACGTCTCTCATAATCACAGCGTGATTTTGGGACGTAAAACCGAACAAATAAAACAGTTATAAGATCGTTTAGTGGCCCGCTCACCATAGCAAAGCTCTCCAAGCCCTTGCTGTAGCCCGAAACACTTCACAAACAGCTGTCGCTGATTAATTCATTCAGCTTATAACTAAACCAGGCATATCAATTCTTCCCCAGAACCTGAAAGTGTCATAGTGTCACGTGGTCATGACGATTTGAAAGTAGGAGAACGCAAGACGATCTCAGGCGAACTTTTTATTGGGCGAACCTGTGCCCACAAAAACAAAGCCAATCACAATGCACAGCAATAGCGACGTGAACAGTCGTCGATCGACGGAAAGACTGACAAGTGGCGAAATGCGTCGGCTTTTATACACGCGTCATAACGTGTTCTCGCATTATCTCTGAAATTCCGAAAGTCGCTCAAATGTGCGCGTCAGGCATGCAAAGTTTCAACAATGGTCGACACGGTTCTAGAAGTGGCATGCGAGATAAACGCGGCCTGCGTTGCGCGTAACAGAAAGTGATAACGGCGCTCCCCGCAAACAATCGAAACAAGCGCGCGTGTCACAGGAAAGTGAAAAAGCCGTTCCCCTTGAACAAGCCAAAAGAACCGCACGTGTCACTACCGCCCTTTGAAAAAAATGTCGTCCCGGTGCTAAAAACAGAACATGAAAGTGCAATAAATTACGTTAACAATACGCACGTATTGAACCGCACTTCTCAATAGCATTTCAATATTAGAAGGTTCTTGCTTGCTTTATGTCGCAACATCCTCAGCTTGACAGACTAACTGAAAAGTTCTCTTACGTTATGTCGAAAGAATACAGCTGCAGGCCCACATGGCGTGACGCATATGATGCTGCAGAACCTCGGACCAGCAAGCAGAAATGCCTGCTAGTGCGAGGTTCAAACTTACGCTTGAAGGAAAAACTTTGATGTTCGTGAAAGAACATAAATTCCTTGGCATTATCATAACTAGAATATAAGCTCAAGAAAGATGGAGGGTTAAATTGATGAACAGATTGCTAAAAGCGATGGAGAACAGGGAGTGCCGCTGGCACCAACATCTTAACAAGTGCAGTTTTGTTTCATTGAATTTTAGTACCTTAAAAGTCCAACAGAGGCACTACATAAGGGGTGGGTTCACATGTGCTCATTATACATTAGTTAAAGATAACATGTGTAACAACTATTATATTTGGCATTGCCCTTGACAGGCAGTTGTCGTGGGCATCGCATATCCGTGCTGTTGACAAGCAAGACAATGTAGTAGTAAATGTACTTCGCCGACTCGCTGGCACTACATGGGGGGGGATCAGTCTCTTCCCTATTACGAAGGCATAACGCCCTCATGAAGTAATGAATTACTTGTTCTGCACCTATTCTCCATGGCTTCATCGCAAAGTTCCGAGGAACGTCTTCAACGCTTACTCGCAATGGGGCTGAGGGTGTGTCTTGGTGTCCCGCAGGTTAGTTTGACTTCACTAGTAGTCGCTGAAACCCGCCACCCACCATTTTCAGTCTTACGAATGGTTGAAACATGCCGCCACGTTTATCGGCATTTTAACGCAACACGAGCCTTAAGCCACGCACTAAGCGAACGAAACGAATTCGGAATTCGTGGCATTGTTCGTCAACACAAAGAATATTGCCGTTTTTCTAAATATCCAAAGAAGGCATAGGTGTACCCTGCTTGTATGCTAACAAAGCCTAAAGTATAATATTAGTCGAGGGAATAATACCTACAAAAGACGTGTTCATGGTTTCCGCTCAGCAACTGGCGTTATTCTAAATTTACTCATTGTATCCGCCGTACGCCCACGTGTATACAGATGGTTCGAGTAATAACTCATCTGCTTCCACATTTGTTACACCGCATTTGGCGCCAGAGCAAACATTTAATATCTCTAGTGTGACATCCTCCACTGTTGCAGAGCTATTCGCAATACTCTGTGCGTTGCGCTTCATAACAGTAAAATAGGCGCAAAAATGGCTATTCTTAGTGGTTCGCCTTGCATCGCTAAAAATCAATCCTAAAAAACCTTTAGACAGTATATTACTGTACTACACGCTCAAAGAACACCCAAAAGCAAGTGCTATGAATCGCATAATTGCTCTTCAGTGGAGGCAACTGGACGTTGCGACATTCCTGGTAACACTGCAGCGGACGCAGCAGCAGATCGTGCGCGCAGTAACGCACACACAATTGGTCTGCCTATTTCGCGCAGTGAAATCCGTCTCCTCTTGAGAAAAATGTCCTTGCAGCTCAGCAAAGACAGTTGGCTTGACGAAAAGGCGAAGAGTTCGGACTTACTATTCATTGACCTAGATATACAACTATCGATTCCAGCAAATATGAACGAAAATAGAAAGTCTGAAACGTTGGTGCACCGCCTGCGGCTTGGTACAGCATTTGCGAGGCACCTCCAATATAGGATCAAAGGGGTTTCCGATCTGCAGTGTTCTCGTGGCCACCCAGACCGTCAACAAGATGTACCGTCAACAGCAAAAGTTTGCTGGTTCCGAAACTCTGTGAACACCTTTATTACCGCTTAACCTCGCGCCGTAGCCTCGAATTCAATGTTATACACATCACAAAAACATCTACCCACTGAAACTTTTAAATCGAGGCTATGTTGCGGGGCAAGCGGTAACATGTCTTTATGGAGTTTCGGATCTGCAAACTTTTGCTGTTGACTGTACATCATCTTCTTCTCAAGTGCTCAAGGTGCCATTTGCCGTGGAGTGTGCTGCGAACCAGCTTGTCACTTTTAGACAGGAGACCGTTTAATCTAAAAAAATATCCTTGGTACGGGGCCAACAGTGGGCCGTCAGAAAAGGGCACCATTCGTACTGAAAAAGTTCTTAGAAGACACAAATACCTTTTGGAAATACTAATTTTAGCTTCATTCTATAGTCCCAAAGGTTGACATAACTCTCGTTTATTCAATAACATTTTCTTTTATTTTCTTTCATGTATTTTATATGATGTCAATTCTGTTGTGTTTTTATGTTCTTGTAGCGCACACTCTTCAATATCAACTATTCGAATTGCATGCGCACACCCGTGTACCAACTCTTCCTACGTGAACACCCGCACGGAACTCTGACACATGCACTGTCGAACTGTATAGTGCCAACTCTTCCAGTGTTTCTATGTGTATATTTCTAAGAATTTTCCTTTTTATTTATTTTTTGAACTTTTATCTGGATTGTTAAGCGAGAAGGAGTAGCCAGTCCTGTGATAAATGCGCCAACCTCTCCTATTCGCCATTTCAATAAAATAAACCGTTTCGATGCAAAAATCAGACAGTGAGGTTTCAGGGTCCCAGGTGGTGAGTATTGACCATTCATAATGGCCATACAGCCATTACAGTTCACAAACAGCCGTGAAGCACTGCTCACGGATCGTATCACGCGGCTAATATTGCGATATATGCTAGCCAGAGCGGCCTGGTCATCTAGGGTGGGGAGATTCACACACCAGAGTATAGTGACGACGCACCGCCTCAGTACAAGTGCCTACTACTCGTGAATGGCTATATTACATGAGATAGCGAATAACTTTGTAGTTTGATGATAACAACTCCCCATTTATCCCCACGGGTGACCTGTGCCTCCCCATTTATAAATAAAGGATATTCATTCATTCATTCATTCATTCATTCATTCATTCATTCATTCATTCATTCATACTATTGTCACGTAGTCGTGACGCTGAAGCACGCAGCAGAACTCAAGACGTTATTAGCCCAGCTGTTTATTGGGCGAACTTGTATCCAGCAAAGTAAAGCAGGTCACACTGAGAGGCAATGGCGGCGTGAACAGTCGTCAGCCGACGAAAAAACTGACAAGCGGCGAGATGCGCCGGCTTTTATACTGGCGTCATAACGCGTTCTCGCATTATCTCTGAAATTCTAGAAGTAACCCAAATGTGCGCGTCAGGCATGCAAAGTTTCCAGAACGCTCAACACGGTTCCCGAAGCGACATTCAACATAAATGCGGCCCGCTTTGCGCGTAAAACAAAAAGTGATGACGCTGCTTCCCGCAAACACACCAAAGCAAGCGCGTGTCACTAGACAAGCCGCCCGCAGCACTTTCAAGGCTATATATGGCCCTGCGCTTTGGTTGTACAAGTTGGGCCGGTGAGCAAACGTGGACTGCGAAACATAATTGATATTTTGGGCCGACATTCTTATACATTTCTGCTCAAATGTACGTCTGTCAGGAGGCCGGACCACCGGCCGAAACGTTGGAAAGTAATAAAGTTCTTGCACGTTTGTCCATTATATACAGGGTGTTTTTTTAAACTAGAAAAACATAAATCGCGGGAATGTCTTGTGTACCATACGAGTGTACGGCTTGGCGGCCTCTAGATACAAAACAATTTCCGCACTTGTGCGCATAATTAGCGAAATGACGCTAATTAATTTTAATTATCAGTAATTGATGGCTACAGCGAATGAGTACTTTGGAGCCCGTCCTCCGTTATGGCTTGTCATTTGCGTTCGTCATGCAGTCGTGCACGTACCATAGCAACTTTGTTGTACATCCCATTAACGAAACGCGTGGCACGTAAATCATGCCACTCATATCATGCATGTCACGATTTTCATGTTCTTAGAACGTGTCCCCCATGGTCGTCATATATTGTTGTCTCGCCATACCAATAATTTTGGTATATATATCAAGTTAACGAAACGGCAGCAAGAGCACCAAGACTGTGGCTCGTAAATAATGCCGCTTATGGCATGTGTGTCATGATTTTTGTGTTACGACGTCATTTATGTTCGTCGTGCAGTCATGTTGTGCCATACAAATTTTAGCTACATCCCATTAACGAAAAGGCCAGGAGAGCACAAAGACCGTGCCACGTAAACCGTGCCGCTCATGACATGCACGTCATGAGTTTTATGTCATGACCTGTCATTTATCTTCTTCATCAGTCATGTTCGATTTTCGTATACATCCAATTAACGAAACGGCCAGGACAGCACAAAGCCGTACAGGCGGCTAGATAGATAGATACGCTCAAAGTCGCCGAAGTTCGCTAAGAAATGCTTCGCATTTAATATGTTGCGACAGCCTGGTGCCACGAAGCACTGCTGTATGCTCGTAAATGAAACGAGAGCTCATTATGAGACGCGACAAAGAGAATATAGACCTCTTCGAGCCATTGCTTCCGGTACCTTGCGAAGTGCTTTTTGGAAGTACCGTCGCTTTGAGAACTGAACGTGTGCGAGGCATTGAAAACCGTCTGTTTCTAGGTGGTCTCCGCACGGGTGGTCATGAAGAAATGGCTGGCCACGCAAAAACATTAGGGATGCTGCACCGGCCTCTGAACAACAGTGACCTTCGTCACTTACGCCGACCATGCTGCGGTGTCGCGCACCTTTTTCTGCATGAGGCAGAGAGAAGAACCCTTCCCACACTTTTTTGTCGCCAACCGGCGGTGCTTTGCTTGACTTCGTAGAAAAAAGTCTTCATTTCCGCCCTGGACACACGTCAGCACATCTACAAAAAAAAAAAAAAGCCAAGAGATGTCCGTGTCCTGGACAGCATCGCGATACCAACGATGCCTTGGAAAAGAATTCCACTAGTGAGATACAAATACAATTTGCAAATTTATCTAGATACAGAAGTACACATAGTCGTAAATATTTAAGAGAAACATCGCGATAGTCTTGTATCGCGATAGTGCCGAGCCCTGCTTTTAAGAAGTGTCGCTGCTGGATATTTCTTTGAAAGGAAGTAACTGTAACGGTATTTACAGTTACAGTTACCGTGTAAAAAGTAACAGTGTTACAGTTACAAGTTCCTCTGAGTTAAAAGTAACTAGTTACAGTTATAAGTTACTGAAAAAAGTAACTAGTTACGGGTAACGCGTTACTAGAGTTACTGCCCAAGACTGCTGCCAGGTATATCAACGAAGAGAAATATACGAGGAATTACGCAGAAAAACTTACCACGTGAGCCTCTTCGATCGAACACAAATAGAATATGTGAGCAAAAGAAAATATTCAAGCGCGTCACACTAGTAGAACATACAAGAAGACTGCAAATAGTTCATGCATGGTCAGAAGATATAACAAAGTCCAACGAGACTTGTCTTTGCTCTATGCAGGTTGCAGTGATCTTGGCCTAAAACAGTGGAGGGCTTGTGCTGCGTGTCCGTTTTCTTGCCTAAAGCACATCCTAATAGCTTCGCCCTTCGGCAACACCACCTAGTTTTGGGCCATTCATATCCAGGCGCTCACACATATCGAAGAATATATCCAGGTGCTCACACCTATCGAAAAACTCAACGGCTTGGGCTGGCATCGCCGACACACGGCGCATTCAGCATGTCGACGCTAGAGTTATTGTATATGTTCCCCTTGGGGAACAGAGTTGCGTCTCTGACAGAACTCGCCGCTCGCGCCCCCCATTCGCCTAGAGCGCTCACGTGCGCAAAATTCGTCTTTTTAGGGAAAGCCAACTTCACGGCAGCGCGTGCGCTGAAGCCCGCCACGCCACCATGGCCGCTACCCTCCGCCGCGCCACCGCTGTCCGATGTCGACCGTGGCCTCGGCAATCGACGACGGCAGCTGCCGATCGCGGAGGCCATGTTTCGACGTTCAGGCATAGCTCATTTGGCTCAGCTGTGATCTAATAACGTTGGCTGTGGCAGCGTGATGTGTGGTTTAATTTTGCTGGAAGCTCTGTTTTCTCAAACGTGTGCCAAAAAAAAAAAAAAGGAAGTGCCACTCGAAGCAAAATGATTAAATGGTCGTGGTCGGTCGTCGAAATCGGCCCAGCGGGTTATGTCGGCAGCTCGATGCGACCCAATATTTATTTCAGCTTAGCAGTACCTTTTAGAATGCACATCCCTACATACGCCTCGCATAAGGTTTGTTTATATGGAGCAATTATAACTCTCATTAGTAATATTTTTGTGATAGTGAAATCGTAAACCTAGGACTTCACGCCTGCTTGGTAACAGCTGGCTAGCCGGTGACAAAAATCGCACCGCAAAGAACAAAAACGTGCGCGTTTGAATATGCATAAGGATTCACTTCGTATAAATGTAGCACAGACTGCTACGCAGCATAAAATTTTGTAAGCCGTATCCAGTTTCCATGACGCCGGATATACCTATAGATCTGCGAAGATTCGCCGTGAAGGTAATCTTTTTTACTTGTGTTATCTGGGCTCATCGTTTTTCAATGTACCTATTTTGTATTTTAAAGCCTTGCGTCAAGTACGACGTGAAACGAGAGATTTGTTCAGCTTATACATTTTGTCCAGAATAGTGTTTTCATTTGATATTGTGAGACAACGTTCAGGCCGCAAGACTCTTCCTCTTTATTGCCGAGACCGAGCCCCGCTGCCCCAGCCTAAGCGGTGATGGTGAATATTTACAGGTGAGAAGATGGAGCAGATGAACAATGCTCACACAGTTTCCCCGCGGGCCAAAGCGGCCAGCCTGGCCGTGCCTTAGACTGGGGAGATACGCTGAACGAATGGCTTGAGACGCGAAACATGGACAATCTCTGAGCCACGGCAGCGACGGTCTGGAGAACCCTCAAGGGGAGTGATAAGATAGTTAACTGCGGATGTTTGCTGAATAATTATGTAGGGTCCGAGGAATCGCGACAGAAACTTTTCGCACAATCCGGGAACACGAGTGGGCGTCCATAGGAGCACCTCGTCGCCGGGACGGAAAGAGACGTCACGGTGAGTGCTGTCATAGCGCTCCTTGCGATCATGTTGACTGGCTTCTGTCCTGAGTCGAGCAAGTTGCCGACATTTTCGAAGGCGGGAGACAAATTGTTCAGGTATAGTTGCCGAACTGTCGCTTGGAGTGTTGAGGAATGAAGCGTCGATCGTAAATGTCGGCGAACGGCCGTAAACCAGGTAAAAAGGCGAATACCCTGTAGTGCGTTGAGAAGCGGTATTATGGGCAAAGGTCACAAATGGTAAGATTGTGTCCCAGTTGTCGTGGTTTCGTCCGATGTACATGCATTGAGATCATATCGATTAGGGTGCGATGGAATCGCTCTGTTATACCATTCGTTTGAGGATGGTATGGTGATGTCGTCTTGTGAACTGTGCCGCAAGTTTTAAGAACTTCTTCGATTAGTGAGGACAGAAAAGTCTTGCCACGATCGCTTAGGAGGACGCGTGGCGCACCATGACGCAAGACAAGGGCCTCGAGAAAGAAGGTGGTCACGTCAGAGGCAGAACTAGAGCGGAGGGGAGCGGTCTCTGCATACCGCGTCAGGTGGTCAACCGCTGTTACGATCCATCGATACCCTGCGGGAGTTACGGGAAGAGGACCAACCAGGTCTATACCAACAATGGCAAAAGGTGCAGCAGGACATGGGATGGGTTGCAACAAGCCTGCAGGAGGCAAAGTTGGCTGCTTGCGTCGTTGACACAGTGCGCAAGAGGAGACGTACTTGGCAATAGAAGTGGAGAGGACAGGCCAGAAGAAACGACTCCTAATGCGGTTGTACGTTTTGTGGAATCCCAAGTGACCAGCAGATGGGTCATCGTGGAAGGCGTCAAGGACCTGCATACGAAGAGAGCGTGGGATAACGGGCACCCACTGGTGTCCATCATTAGGATTATAAACATATCGATGCAGGATGTTGTTGTCGAGCTTAAATTGCCTGAGTTGCCGGCGTGTTCTGGCATTTGGTGGTGGAGACTCTCCGCAAAGGCGTTGAATAATGCGGTGGCAATATGGATCATCCCGTTGAGAGGAGGCCAAGTGAGTGTAGTGATTGGAGGACAGCGTGCCAACAACAGCTACTTCTGGTGACGTTAAAGGACTCGTAGCCTCCAGATCGGGGACCAAGTGATGGAGAGGGTTGCTCTGAGTAGGTGGGAGTGGCAGGGGGCAACGAGAGAGAGCGTCGGCATCTTGATGTTTTTTCCCAGATTTGTACACAACGTCAAAAGTGTACTCCTGCAGCCGTAGCACACCCACCGGTCCGAGGCGTCCGGACAAATTCTTTAAGGGCGACAGCCAGCAAAAGCGTGGTGTCTGTAATCACGGTAAATAGGTCGTAAGATATGGCGAATTTTTGTACGGCCCATTACAGCCAACTTCTTTTCTGTTATGAGTAGTCTGTACAACTGAGAGCTTGGCTGGCACGACGACTCTCTCCCGACGCTGTATCATGCTGAGAAGGACTCTACCGATGCCATGGCCGCGCGTCGGTGTGCAGACCTCTCTTTATTGTCGAGAACCGAGCCGCGCCCCGCTATTGATGGTGAATATGTACAGTGAGAAATGAAGCAGCGACAATGCCACAATGTTTACAAAAAAAAACACGCTTCTTCCGATAGGAGACACACGTTCCCAGTTTGTAAGACTAGCGAGTAACTGCAGCGACCATGCGAACATTTTGCTTCTTGGAAGGCGAGCAAGTTGCGGACATTTTCACGGCGGGAGAGCAAATTGTTAGGTATAGTTGCCGAACTGTCACTTGGAGTGTTGAGGAATGAAGCGTTGATCGTAAATGTCGGCGAACGGCCATAAACCAGGTAAAAAGGCGAATACCCTGTAGTGCGTTGAGAAGCGGTATTATGGGCAAAGGTCACAAATGGTAAGATTGTGCCCCAGTTGTCGTGGTTTCGTCCGATGTACATGCATTGAGATCATATCGATTAGGGTGCGATGGAATCGCTCTGTTATACCATTCGTTTGAGGATGGTATGGTGATGTCGTCTTGTGAACTGTGCCGCAAGTTTTAAGAACTTCTTCGATTAGTGAGGACAGAAAAGTCTTGCCACGATCGCTTAGGAGGACGAGTGGCGCACCATGACGCAAGAGAATGGCCTCGAGAGAGAAGGTGGTCACGTCAGAGGCAGAACTAGAGCGGAGGGGAGCGGTCTCTGCATACCGCGTCAGGTGGTCAACCGCTGTTAGGATCCATCGATACCCTGCGGGAGTTACGGGAAGAGGACCAACCAGGTCTATACCAACAATGGCAAAAGGTGCAGCGGGACATGGGATGGGTTGCAACAAGCCTGCAGGAGGCAAAGTTGGCTGCTTGCGTCGTTGACACAGTGAGCAAGAGGAGACGTACTTGGCAATAGAAGTAGAGAGGACAGGCCAGAAGAAACGACTCCTAATGCGGTTGTACGTTTTGTGGAATCCCAAGTGACCAGCAGATGGGTCATCGTGGAAGGCGTCAAGGACCTGCATACGAAGAGAGCGTGGGATAACGGGCACCCACTGGTGTCCATCATTAGGATTATAAACATATCGATGCAGGATGTTGTTGTCGAGCTTAAATTGCCTGAGTTGCCGGCGTGTTCTGGCATTTGGTGGTGGAGACTCTCTGCAAAGGCGTTGAATAATGCGGTGGCAATATGGATCATCCCGTTGAGAGGAGGCCAAGTGAGTGTAGTGATTGGAGGACAGCGTGCCAACAACGCAGGCAGCGGGGGGGCATTTGGCGGTCCATTGCCGCAGGTGTGGTTGTGCTCCGGCATTCAGAGCGACACGTGTGCTAAGAAAAGGCAAAGACCAAATGACACGTGAAATCATAGAGGCGGTAGCGATTAATGCTAACAAAAACGAGTGCGTAAGTGTTCCTTCTATTGCCTTGTCTCAGAAAGAGTACGAATATCTCAGCTTGAATCTTGCCAACGTAAGGTGGTAACAAAAATTGCGCATGGCACCTGCGCCTGTGGATGTCTGTGCGGGCGATCACGTGTACTTGTTCATCCTGTATGTGTTTTTTTTTTTTCAAAAGAGTAAAGCCAGTTGATGTCTAGCGCCCGTCCCGTTATTTGTGTCTTCTTGTGTCCTTGTTCGTCAGCGCTACCACAAAATGAATGCGAGAACCAACCAACTAGCCCACCTTTCCGCCTTGACACATATACTAACCAGACCCTGCAAATCTGTTCGACTCCATCAAAGGCGATGCCAGCGCCACCGCTCGGGCGAAGAGAGAAGCACACACAGGTGACGTTCGTGGGGTCACCCCACACCATAGCCTCCACCGGAGAGTAAGCCCACTGCCCTCTTCTAGTACACTGTAGCGAGGTGCTGCAAGCTCGGATGAGCATTCCCGCTTACTTTGAAACCATATTAAAATTACTTAGAGGCGACGTTCGCCGCTAATACTTGGTCAAGATTGCCTTCGTATGCAGGAAAACCAATTAACGCAAGCATCTCGCGTTTGAAATTTTGGTGTCATGGGACCTTTAAAGCTTTGTGCAGGCTCATTTTTCCGAACATTTGCTTTGTGGCACGCACGCTCATAAAATACACACACCGCTAGCTGCTTTCCTTGTGTGTGCGCGTAAATACAAGCACATGCGTGTAGCTGTCAAGCGTGGCAAGCGCACGTGTTTCAAAGATGTCAAATAATTCTGCCTTCCCAAAGAGTTTGAGAAGGCAGAATTATAGGGATAGTTGCAAAAAAGAAAAAGCGCGCATCGAACGCTTCGCCGATGTCAATTTTCCTCAGCAATGGTAAAACCAAGGTCCTTCAAAACGACCCCGTCCAAACCGTGCCGAAACGCGCGCCACGCTGGCACCTGCTGCGTGCACAAAAGTCCTGAACCAGTGCTACTAGTATGCAGGGAGGAGCAAGACCGGCAGCCCCCCCCCCCCCCGCACCCTCCCCCTACGCGGTTCCTAGAATATCCATTGTGCCAAAGCTCTCCGTCCACTGTTGGCGCGCAGCGAGGAAAGGGGTGCTGAGAGAGTGAGAACGGTGTGCACTTGCTGTGTCACCGGTCTGGCAGTTTTGCTACACTGTAACCTCGCGACATCGCCACTAGTGTGACGCAGTTAGTGGGCCATCTGTGACGTTTCACTTTTGTAAGTTGATAGCGTGGCGTCACAGAGAGACACGGGCGCGCCGCGCTATGGCCTCCTAGCGTGGCCTCCAAGATTGGCTCTCGCAGCTGATCGCGGAGGCCACGCCAAAAGCCGTATTTTTCTGCTTCCGCTCCGTGTTGGTCGCTCAAGCGTACATTGTACACACGCTATGATGCAAAGCGAGTGTGGCGAGCTGGTCTGGCGCTCGCGCTCTCCGCAACGTCACCGAATCTTGAGCTCAAGTGATCAGTGCATGCGCTCACTTCCGACAGCCGCCGCGCTAGCCCCGCGGCGCTAGTTTCTTGCAGTTTTTGGCGCGCGTTTCGAAGCTTCATTAAAACTGCACAGAATTAACGATGCTGTGACTAATTAGACTTCACGCTGGAGAATTTGCCACTCCATGCCGTGATTACAAGACACTGTTCTACTCATTAGAACATAAAAGTCTCCAACAAAAAAATAGCTGTCATGGACCCTTTAAACATTATATCCGCAAGGGCTTCTGTGTGGCAGATGGTTACGAAAAGGGAATCTGCGGGAATTAGATAAATATTGAAGCCGCGCAATTAACCCATGTTTTAAAGCTTTTGCTTTAAAACATGAATGTACACCAACTAGCCCATCTCGCCGTCTTGTTGCAGTTAACTCATTACGAGATTGTGCCAACTTATGTGCGACAGCAATTCACTGCTCTGTGCTGGTAGCAAGATGAGATGCTGTTGCTGTTTTTTTTTTCTTTTTTCGCCGCCAAGCAAAGCACATATTAAACGTTAACAGCTGCCACAAACCTGTCTGGTTAAGCAAAATAATGTTAGTGTTGAAATGAGATGACACCAGCGTAGATCCTTGCTTTGTTTCTTTTTTTTTACTTGAAACGCAAAAAACAGAACGTTTCGGAGTCAGCTCGGACCCTTTTGGGGCGAGTGCTGGCCTTTGAATCTTTGTGCAAGACGGCTGCATCAAAGAAGTGTGTCATCTATTAGTTTGAACTATTGGTCAAAGAGAGTATACATGAAGGTGAAAGTCTGGAAAGGCGTTAGAAGTGCCCACTAGAACAGTGCTTGCGGGCTCTCTCAATTATACTAGTTAGCTTGACAAATGCAAGTTTGATTATAATCTCGCATGTTATTTTTAAGTGCAAAAGC
Source organism: Hyalomma asiaticum (assembly GCA_013339685.2). Taxonomy (NCBI): domain Eukaryota; kingdom Metazoa; phylum Arthropoda; class Arachnida; order Ixodida; family Ixodidae; genus Hyalomma; species Hyalomma asiaticum. The sequence continues at coordinate 85,341,507 of CM023487.1, read as the reverse complement.
AGCTTACAGTACGCGTTGCGAACAAGTTAGCTCAGGTGCACTTGTAGGCCACATATACTTTGTGTTCAGGCAACATGCATGCAGCTGCAATCATCAACACGTCCTGCGGGAAAGATCAAAGAATCGCTCAGTGTACAGGTTAAACGTTCTACGACTTCTCACTTTTAGATAAAGAAGGTTCTTTAGGCGAGAGTCCGAAGGAAGTAATTTGATGGTGTGCCTAAATTATTTATACAAAAGTAAGAATGAAACAGTTTGACGGTGCATTTAAAATAGTCCTTATATAGAAGTAAGAACGGAACCATTTGACGATGTATTTAAGACGTTCTTTATACGGAAGTAAGACAGAGGCGGTTAGACATTCTAGCTAAAAAATCTTTATACAGGAGTAAGGAGTAGGTCTTTAGACGTTGTACGAACAAGTGTTACTGCAATATAAATGTCTGTAGACTGTCAGTATGGTCAATAGAAAGTTAATAGGTGGTCTACACAATGTTAACAGGCATTTTTGTAATTGTTATGCTGTTGTTTACGAGAAGGCCCATGTGCAATAGATAAGGAGGAAGGGTGGAGTATCGAGACGGCGCCAGTTAATGAAGTCTAAATCCACTTCCTACCAGTGTGACATCTTCTGAAACAGCAGCGCTGTGTTTCCGTTGAGATTTTCTGTGATCTTTCACATCCCCACGGACACAATAACAGCCTTTCTTACTTCCTTTCTTTGCCTTAACATAATCACTGTAATGTAACAGTGTGCTGAGCACAAGTCGAGTGCTGCAGTGGGCAGTGGTTCGAGGATAAGAGAGCAATTCACATGAACTACGACGGACGGCGGACATTACTAGCCCCAAGAAATCCCCACTGTTAAAAGCGCTTTAGCGCAGTATGCACGTATTACCAACGTAAGTGATCGGCCATAACACCAATAATTTGATACCCTTGCCAGTTACATCACTAGTAGCTTTAAAAAACAGCTTCGGTGTTCTGGCGGTTTTCAAGAGGTGGATTTGGCTTCATTTTCTTTTGTCTTGTTCTGTTTTGATTCTTTTTCTTTTTTCGTGCTGCCGCAGGGCGCTTGAAAAGCCATGGACCTGGAGCAGTACAGGTTCGTCGATGGCCTATGGGCGCGCGAAGTCTTCCTCGAAGAGATACTACGGATCGGCGTTTTCTTACCAGCCCCGCGCCGACGACATCTTCGTCGCGTCGTATCCCAAGTGCGGAACCACGTGGACGCAGTACCTCGTCCTCAGCGTCTTGAGCAGAGGCGATCCTCCGAAAACGAACGTCGACTTCATGCTCGCATCCCCATTCCTCGAAATGATGGGCGCCGAAGCGGCCGAGAAGATGGTCAGACCGGGCGCCATCAAGACCCACCTGCCGTTCCACAAGGCACCGTACTCCGAGGACGCCAAGTACATCTACGTCGCCAGGAATCCGTACGACGTGTGCGTCTCGTTCTACTACCACGCGAAGGGCTCGACGCCCAAGAGGGTGAAGGACGTGTCGTTCGCCAGGTTTCACGAGCTGTTCATTGCGGGAAAGCTCACGTGGGGCGACTACTTCGACCACCTGCTCTCGTGGTACGAAATGCGGCACCGTCCGAACGTCCTGTTCCTTACTTACGAGGAGGCCAAGAAAGACACTGCACGCTGGGCACTAAAGATAGCCGACTTCCTCGGAAAAGAGTACGGCGACGAACTGCGGAAGGAACCGGCGCTGCTACGCAAGGTCCTGAGAGCGTGCAGCCTGGAAAACATGAGGCGGGTATTCAATGACAGCGCGCCCAGCACAGTGCACGATCTGCTTAAGTTGCCGCCGGAGAGAGCCCTGAAGTCTTTGGAGGCATATCGCAAGCTGGAACATTCGCACGACATGCACGAGGGGGAAGGCTTTGTGCGTAAAGGTAATGTGGGAGACTGGAGGACGCACTTCACACCCGCGCTGATATCGAGGACAAAAGCGTGGATTAACGAAAAAGTTGGATGCACCGACGTGATGCAGCTCTGGAGGGATGTCGATATTCCGTGACCGTGCAGCGCCTGGAAGATCGCGAAAGGACAAATGGGCGCGCTCGGTCGAACAAAAATGTCTGCTTTCCTTCGTCGGAGAGAGGCTGCGACAACGTATACAACTATTTAGATCGAGGAAATCACAACGGCTATCGAAATTCACGTCCCACATCTACGCACACTGTTAGCGAATTCGGATGGCAGCAAAACAAATGCAAGTTCCATTTGCCGAAACCATTTTAAATACACTTTATCAGCTGCTGGTGACGCGTTCAAGACGTCAAAAAAGCGTCCCTTTTGTCCACCCAACAACCAACCGTACCGTGCTTTTTTTTTCTGTGGAATAAAAACTATTAAAAATACAGCAAGGCCTCTTTAGTTGTTCTCGCACCACGCCAACAATGTTAATTCTACGCACTGGACAATGCTTAATGAGACGTAGGGGGTGCTTTCACGAAGGACAGTTGGCGACACCGAACCATGAAAGGCATTTTCGGCTATGCAACAGCGTACGCTTTCTCAGTTTTCGCGTAGACTTCTGTCCATCGTATGTCGAGCTGCTCAGGAATGCATTGGGAGAAGAAGAAAATAACATCACGCGTAGGATGCTTCAAAACTTCTGTACAGGTCTTGTCCGGCTCAGTCACCATTGTGTCTGCATTGTGGTGAGGATGAGTCTCTTAAGCACTTCTTCATATCATGTCCCCGTTTCAGTATTCAACGGAAAAGGTTTCTAGAAGTACCCCTAGAAAATATCGGTTTAAATTTGGCTCTTCCGGTAGTACTCTCTTTTGGTGCGACTGTTCTTGGATTTAGTCACAGGAACTTCTGCAAGGCCGATACGATTTTCTTCGTGAAGCAAGAAAATTGAATGCTGGTTAGCTTACCTTTTGATTTTTTTTTCTTTCTCATCTTGATCTCCGAAGGTGAGAATCAATTTCCCCAAGCTTCGCTTCTCCCGATGATTTAATTATTTTTCTATAGCTTAAACCTTTCAGCATTAATTTTATTACTAATGAAATACCACGGTTCCAACAGCGCTTTATTTGGCCAAGCCAAGATGGCACCGACGAAGAAGGAACGCGAGCCAATGACTGATGATGGTTTTTGTACAGGTGATGAAGATGAAGTCCGAATCAATGCCTACACTAATTCCCCCGTGGACGGAAGCGGCCAACCTGGCCGCGTATTAGACAGTGGACCGCAGATGAAAGGGTTTAAGGCGCGATACATGCACGATTTGTGTTCCGCGGCAGCGTCGGTCAGTGGGCGCATGAATTGGTGTAACGCGGTAATTCACAGGCGAGGTCTGCTCGATGACTTTGTAGGGGCCGATATAACGAGACTCGAGCTTTTCACATAAGCAGGTGTGCGTGCGGGAGTCCATAGCAGTACATCGTCACCCGGACGGTAGAGGACGACTCGGTGAGCGGCATCGTAACGGCGTTTGCGTTCTTGGCTAGCTTCGGTGTTCATCCGGGCGCGGCGACGGCATTGGGCAAGGCGAGACACAAACTGGTCGCAAATGAATGGTGAAGGGTTCACCGGGCCAGAGAAGAAAGAAACGTCGAGTGAGGAGGTTGGCTGACGGCCGTATACCAGGAAGAACGGAGAGTATCCTGTAGTACGTTGAACTGCGGTGTTATAAGCAAATGTTACAAATGGGAGAATGGCATCCCAGTTGCGATGGTCTGGTTGGATGTACATAGACAACATGTCGCAGAGGGTGCGGTGAAAGCGCTCCGTTAGACCATTTGTTTGAGGGTGGTAGCTGGAGGTTGTTTTATGCACGGTGTTGGAGGCTTGAAGAACTTCGTGTAGTGTGCTTGAAAGGAATGCCTTGCCTCGGTCGCTCAGAAGTACGCGAGGAGCCCCATGACGCAGATAAATGGCTTTCAAGAAGAAGCTTGCGGCCTCCGAAGCAGTGGCTGAAGGGACTGAGGCTGTTTCAGCGTACCGGGTGAGATGGTCTACGGCAGTGATTATCCATCGGTTTCCGTCAGTAGTAGTTGGGAGAGGTCCGAAAAGGTCAATTCCAACAACTGAAAAAGGTTCTGCTGGACAAGGAAGTGGTTGTAGATTCCCGACCGGGGCAGTAGTAGGCCGCTTGCGGTGTTGGCAAAGCGCGCACGAGGCAATATATTTAGCGACGCTCGTGGAAAGGCCAGGCCAGAAGAATCGGCTCCGTATGCGCTCATGGGTCTTTTGGTAACCCAAGTGACCCGACGTAGGGTCGTCGTGTGAGGCTGCAGAACTTCAGCACGAAGAGAGCGCGGGAAAACAGGAACCCATCGATGTCCCTCCGGGTGAAAAATATAGCGGTAGAGTACGTCATCTTCGAGCTTGAATAGTTTGAGCTGTTTTCGTAGCCTGGAATTTGGCGGGAATGAAACACCTGCAAGGCGACTGATGATGCCATTGCAATAAGAGTCGGCACGCTGGTGAGTCGAAAGCACTGAATGGCGGTTTGATTGAGTAACGGAAGAAATAGTTGTAATGGACGATGTGTCCTCAGCGCGGCCAATTTGACGAGGTGATGTGATGTGGTCCGTTGATGGCGGCAACGGGCAGCGTGAAAGAGCGTCGGCATCTTGGTGCTTCCTTCCAGTCTTGTAGATGACATCGAAGTCGTAGGCTTGTAATCGGAGAATCCAACGGCCAAGACGTCCAGACAAGTTTTTGAGTGTCGACAACCAGCACAGAGCATGATGGTCGGTCACAACAGTGAAATGTCGACCGTGGAGGTAAGGACGAAATTTTTGTATAGACCAGACAACAGCCAAACACTCTTGTTCGGTTATGGAGTATTTCTTTTCCGCTGACGTCAAAACGCGGCTTGCATATGCAACAACCTTCTCGCAAGATTCGCGGTCGCGTTGCAGCAGTACGGCACCAATTCCTTGACCACTGGCGTCAGTGTGCAACAATGTGGGCGCCTTGTCGTCGAAGTGACGAAGAACGGGTGGCGAGGTGAGTGCGCGCTTGAGTTCTTCGAACGAGGCTTCGCATTCATTGTTCCAATCGAATTGGAAGATGTACTAGACAGAAGTTTGTGGAGGGGCGAGGCAATGCTGGCAAAATTCCGGATGAAACGTCGAAAATATGACGCTAGGCCAAGGAAGCTGCGCAGTTCTTTTGCACGAAGTGGGCGGGGAAAGTTGAGTACGGCAGAAATTTTGTCCGGGTCCGGTTGGATGCCGTCTTTGCTAACGAGATGACCCAGAACTTTGATCGTCGTGCTAGCGAAGCGGCACTTCTTCGTGTTTATTTGAAGTCCGGCATTGGAAAGGCACGTGAGCACTTCGTCCAGACGTTGCAGGTGGTCAGTGAAGGTCGAGGAAAACACCACGATGTCGTCGAGGTAGCATAGACAAGTTTTCCACTTGAGGCCTCGAAGAACTGTGTCTATCATCCGCTCAAATGTGGCGGGGGCATTACACAAGCCGAAAGGCATTACGTTAAACTCGTAAAGACCGTCGGGAGTAGAAAAAGCGGTCTTCTCTTTGTCCGCTTCGTGCATTGGAATTTGCCAATACCCGGAGCGAAGGTCAAGGCTGGAGAAATACTGCGCGCCTTGCAAAGAGTCAAGTGCGTCATTGATACGGGGCATGGGGTATACATCCTTGCGGGTGATCTTGTTGAGCCCGCGGTAATCGACACAAAATCGTACCGACCCGTCCTTCTTCTGTACCAATACAACGGGAGACGACCAAGAACTCGCGGAGGGGCGTATGATATTACGTTTGAGCATATCGGCGACGTTCTCCTCGATGAGTTTGCGTTCGGCCGGAGAGACTCGGTAGGGACGGCGACGCACAATAGTCTGGCCATCGGTGTCGATACGATGAGACGCAATGGAGGTCTGCCCGAGTGATGAAGTGTTGGTGTCGAAGGAAGCCTGATGCTTCGTGAGCAATTTCAGCAACGCTTCACGCTGGCGAGCGGTTAAGTCAGGGCTTATAGCGGAAGCAAAGACAGATGAATCAGGAGATTTGCCCTGTTGAGGCCGCGCTTGCGAGGTGTCAAGAGCAACCAGAGACACTGGTTGGGTATCGACATAACAGGTCACCGCTGATCCTTGAGGTAGGAGGGTTGTCTCAGTGGTCGTATTCAAGCCAATGATAGCTGCAGAGTTTTCCTGGAAGCGTACAAGGCTGGAAGCGAAGGCAATTCCACGGGCAAGACAGCGACGGTAAGGAGTAATAAACACGTCGCCATTCAAAATGTTTGTAGAAGACAGTGTGATGAGCTGTTCTTGACCGGGAGGAATTACCGAATCCGCAGCTGTGAAAAAACGCAATCGTTGCTCCTCGATGCCCCCGCTGCAGTGATCAGTCTCTGTCATGTGTAGTACACGCTGGCGGCAGGGAATTAGAGCGGACACTGACGAGAGGAAGTCCCAACCGAGTTCATGAGCGCACGGGAATAAAACTGCGAACGTTATGTGATGACGGATACCATCAATGAATACACGCGCTGTGCATTGGGCGGAAGGTCGAATGCTTGCTCCGTTAGCTCCAGTCAATGATGATCCCATGTAAGGCGTCTTCACTTTTCGCAAACGCGTACACAGGTCTGCACGCATAACAGAAATAGAAGCACCCGTGTCTACCAAAGCTAATAATTGAACACCTTCCACAGACACCAATAACATGTTCGACGGGCGTTCAGGAGGACTTGAAACATATTGCGGCGATGCAGCTTTCCCTCCAAAAACTGCACTGGTTAGTTTTCCGATCGTTGCACAGGGAGTTGCGACACAGGCCGGAGTGGAGAAACAGATCGCCGGAGTGGTGATGGGGAGCGTCGTCTCGAGGCACGTGTGTTGGAGAAGTCTGCCGGAGATGGAGATCGGCGAGGGGCAGCATTGTCCGTAAAACGGTTGTAAAATCGAGAAGGCGGTGGCTCGTCGCGTTCAGAGGGGGCATAACCACGACGTTCGTCTTGCTGGCGGCGACGGCAAAACCGGGAGATGTGGCCTCGAAAGCCGCAGTAATAACATATGGGCCACGAGGAACGCCATGCAGAATAGTAAGGCGGGTTCGGTGCTCGGGAGGATAAGGGTGCCAGGTGGTCGTGAAACGGCACATGAGGTGGACTTGGAGATGATGCGGGTGACATGGCAGTAACCTGTGCGTACGAAGCTGGTTGTGCGCAAGGCGAGGCGGTAGTATGATGGGGGCTCTGAAGGGATAACTCCTCTTTGATAATGCCGCGCAAGTCGCTATAGACGGGTTGGACATGAGCGCTGTTGCAAGGTGGCGAGCCGTAGGCTTGCAATTCCTCACGTATTATGGCTCGGATGATGGATCGGAGCTCCATGCTGTTTGCTAAGGGGTTGTCTGAAAAATCCGGCCGCAGACGAACAGACTGCAGGGCGTCGAGGCGCTGACACACGGAGATGACTTCCGACACCGTCGACGGGTTCTGCGCAGCGAGGGCGTTGAATGCCGTAGACCCTATGCCTTTAAGCAGATGTCGCACGCGGTCACTCTCGGGCATGGCATTGTCGACACGGCGGCAAAGCGCAAGAATGTCCTCAATGTACGAGGTATATGACTCGCCATAATGCTGGACGCGCTCAGACAGCTTTTTCTTCGCAACCTCTGAACGAACCGTGGGCGTGCCAAAAATCCGCCGTAGCTGTTCCTTGAAAGAAGGCCAATCACGGAAGTCGCTCTCATGGTTGAGGAACCATGTCTTGGCTACTTGGGAGACGTAGAACGGCACGTTGGTTAGTTTAGATGGCTCGTTCCAGTTGTTGTAAGCGCTAACACGGTCATAGTTGTCTAGCCAGTCTTCAACGTCCTCACCAGGCAGGCCAGAGAAGATTTCCGGATCGCGGTGACGGTTGTTGGCAGGGCTGGGAGGAGGAGGGGCGGTTGGGGCTTGGGCCGAGCGGGAGGACGCTGAGGGCTCGTCTTGCGACATCGTGGGCTGCTGGAGTAAGCGGCGTCCTGAACGTAGCTCCAGTAGAGATCTTGAGAAGGCGAGAGGTCGAAGGGATCTTAACGCACCTCCACCACTTGAAATACCACGGTTCCAACAGCGCTTTATTTGGCCAAGCCAAGATGGCACCGACGAAGGAGGAACGCGAGCCAATGACTGATGATGGTTTTTGTACAGGTGATGAAGATGAAGTCCGAATCAATGCCTACATTAAATTCATATTATAGCCTCTTTTTTTTTGTTTTGTCGATGTAGTCCTCCTTTTCAAAACAAATCTCTCTGTCCATGGCCGATCCCCCTCGGCGGGTTGGGCCAAGGCTTCAAAGGAGCAATAAATCAGCCAACTTCTAACAGTATGAAAGCGAAAGCCTATATGGGCCTTCTGTGGATCCGCTGCTCTCGTCGGGCCACTGTCACAGCTTTCCTATCGGCCTTTCCTTCTGATGGCGGTTACTACTCGCGGCAATGCTGGCATCTATAGCCTCTTTCGCCGCCAGCGACTAGGGACTGCTGTCTCGTCGCCAACATGTCATGAGATGGCAAGAACTTTATTCTGGTCCAGAGAAACTATGTCCACAAGAGCGAAGCCCCAGGCTTAGCCCGCGGCTCCACCCACGTAGGCACCGGTAGCTAGGCCAAAGATCTTCCCGGCGTCGTGAGCTCCCTGGACGGCCAGGTGGCCATGTTGAGGACTTAGTTGATATGCACCGACTACAGTCTTCCTCGTTGTGGTGTGGAATAATAATAATGTGATTAGGTTACGGAAGTGACGCTATTTACTGCAGTTTTTTTTCTGGAGCATGGCTGAATATCCATGGGGGTAGGGAAAACGCACTAGAAGAGTAGAAAGGAGAGGAACGCCGCTGCGGAGTACTCCCAAAAATTAGACCATCCGGGGTTCTTCAATGTGCAAGACAGCGCACAGCACACGGGCCTCTACAGCCTCTTCGCCTCCATCGAAAATGCAGCTGCCACGGCCTGGTTCGAGCCCGTGTTTTTGAGTGTGGAATGAAGCTATAGAAGCTCACGCAGTGGCCCAGAGAAGGGCCGCGAGCAGAGTGCGATTGCGGTGCCCCTTTTTCCAGAAAGCTGTTTCCATTGCGCTCGCGACAGAACGAGCTTCCTCTAACAAAAGCCCCCAGGATTGTTTTATGAGGACGATATTGTGCTATTCGCAGACAGCCGAACGGATCTGCAGTGTCTGGTTGATATATGTGGTCGGGAAAGTGAAGACTTGGTGCTAAAATTTAGCGTGACAAATGCGTTGTGTGTGTGTGTGTGTGTGTGTGTGTGTGTGTGTGTGTGTGTGTGTGTGTGTGTGTGTGTGTGTGTGTGTGTGTGTGTGTGTGTGTGTGTGTGTGTGTGTGTGTGTGTGTGTGTGTTCAATGACAGCAACGACAGGACAATATCAATACAAGGCGAGGAGGTACCTGCCGAGTACGGGAGTACAGATTAGAGGTGTGCACGGGCTCCGGGTATCCCGAAAGCCCGAGCCCGACCGGGCTCGGGCGGGCCGACGTACTTTCACCTCGGGCCCGGGCCGGGCGCGGGCTACTTGGAGTTTTATCGGGCCGGGCTCGGGCCCGTCGCAAAGCCCGACTCAAGGCCGAAATATAGAGAATGAGCGGGAATTGTTTTCCAGCACGCATACAGCGCCTTTTCCTCGACCGCCCTTTACCGCTTTTCCTTTCCATTCGCTACTTTAAACAAAAGGGGAGCAGGTAAAGCACTGCCTCAGTTGCACTCCGACAAACAGAGAAGTAACACCACCTGAGCTGGTGACGACGCCACGCTACTGTTCGCGTTAGATTTACGGTCAAATCCCATATGTGTGAAAATGCACGCGACAGCGACGAACGACCCGACGTAGATCGCCTTCATGCAAGCTGACGCTTGCAGGGCATACCCCATACACGTGACGGCTTCGGTGAGCCATGGAGGAACTTCTTTCCTCCATGCGGTGAGCGAACTCCATTGTTGCTGGCACGAGGCAAAGTGCCGCGCTGTCGCAGGTATGCAATGCAAATAAAAAATTTGTTGCATGTTGGTACGTAAAACGTTTACCGTTGTCTCGCAGTATTTTTTATATGCACGTGCATAATTATTACGTTATTTGTTGGTGCACAACTGATGTGCTTAGCGTCGAAAAGCCGGGCCGGGTCGGGTCGGGCCCGGGATTGTGTTTTCGTACGTCGGGCCGGGTCGGGCGGGCTCGCAGCCCTTTGCCGTCGGGCTCGGGCGGGCCTTCGACAAAGTCAGCGGGCCCGGGCCGGGCTCCGGCTCGGAAATGCGGCCCGTGCACAGCTCTAGTACAGATACCTCGGGATATGGATAAATCGCTGTGAAGTAACAATTGAACTGTCTTGCGCTTCTCTTTCCTCCATACCTTTCCACCACCAGTACTCTAAGCGTCCTTTACTTATCTCTACTGCCTACATGTTCAGCTTTGCCGTGTTATCCCTGAAACACTTGGTCTCCTGCAGGGTAGTGTCTACACCTACAGCTGGGTGGATATCTCCACATTCAATCAAAACTTGATCTCTCGTTTCCCTAGCTTTTCCACAGCACGTACATCTATCCCCTTCTTTGTTGAATTTCGTTGTGGAACTTCGTGTTCTCAGGCAACCTGACCATGCTTCAAACAGTAAAGCACCGCCCTTATAAAATTTTTCTCTCTTGATTTCGTCTTTCCTTTTTCTGTGGTTGCTCAATGTCGGTTTCTTCTCCATTGCTGCTATCCAATCCGACTTCTTCGCCGCTCTGATCATGCTCTTAGCGCTCTTTTCTTCCCCATCCGTTTCGTTACTGGCGGTATACTTACCGGCAATCCTCCTAGTTCTCTTCCACCATTGTGAGTCAACGCTGTTCCTATACAAATATCTGAATACTTTCGCTGCCCATCTACTTTCTTTCATAGTCCTTAATCTCTGTTCGTACCTAATTTTACTCTAAGCTTCCCTTCCCTCAGAGTTAGACCATACCATATCCCACTTAACAGCCGCATTTGTGGTCTTCCCATGGCCGCCCAATGCAAGTACGCCCAACCGTCCTCTGATTCACGTTCAGCCCTGATAGTACCTCTGACCTTGTGCATACCACTGAGTTTCCGAATGTAAGTCCTGGCACCATCACACCTTTCCACAAACCGCGAATTACCTCATACCTGTTGTAACCCCACAGCGCTCTATGATTCGTTGTTGCAGAACTCCTCTTTCCTTTTGCTGCCATAGCTTTTTCCTGTACTTCTATGTACCTATTCTCATCATTTATCCATATCCCGAGGTGTTTGTACTCTCGTATTCTGGGTACCTCCTCGCCCTGTATTTATATTGTCTGGTCGTTGATGTCATTCAATATCTTCCAACGGCATTCTGTCGCACTAAATTTTAGTCCGAAATCTTCACTTTTCCGACCCACATATCAACCAGACACTGCAGATCCGCTTGGCTGTCTGCGAATAGCACGATATCGTCTGCATAAAACAACCCAGGCAGCTTTTGTTCTACCATTATACCTGCCTGTTTGTGTGACAGCTTAAAACCAATATTACCTATTTCCAATGTTTTCTCCATTCTCCTCATGTGAAGCATAAGTAGCAGGGGGGCAACAGGCATCCCTGCCTAAAACCAATATTACCTATTTCCAATGTTTTCTCCATTCTCCTCATGTGAAGCATAAGTAGCAGGGGGGCAACAGGCATCCCTGCCTCAGCCCTTTACCTATATCGATGACCTCCGTTCTACCATAATTTGCCATACCTTCCCATTCCACACAAACAGTATTTCCACTGTATACTTCCTTTAAGAGCTCTATACAGTCGTCTCCTATGTCAGCCTCTTTCATTATGTCCCATCAGATATTCTGATTCACGTGTTCGTACTCACCCTTAATGTCCAAAAATTCCATGTGTAAAGGCCTGTTCTTTTTACCGGCTATTTCTATACACTCCGTAAGCAAAAGAGGTTATCATCCAACCGCCCGTCGAGTCGAAATCCATTTTGGAGTTCGCCAAAAGTGCCATTATTGTCTGTCCATATCTGCATTATTTTATTTAATTGCCTGCATCGCCAACCTGTGTACAACTGATGTAATGGTCAGTGGTCTATATGAGCGAATGTTATTTTTCTCTCCCTTCCCTTACAGATGAAGCTCATCCTACTTTGATATCTTTCCGTTATTCGCCTGTCCTGTAGGCTTTTTTTTTTTTTCAATTGCTGTCGACAGGGCATCTTTGCTGTTTCTTCCCAGGTCATTTATTAGGCTAATGACAACCCCATCTAATCCTGTGGCTGTGCGTTTGGGAATCTTTTCCCCCGCCTTCTTCCAACTGAAAAGTTCCAGAGCTAGTTCTTCCACTTGGTTTTCCTTGCTGCTGTTACACGTCGTAAAGGAAGGCTCGTCATTCTTCTTGAAGGAATCGGCTATTGCGTTTCGAATATAAGTCAGTGCGTTGTACCCCTCCAATTTCTTTCCTTCTTCATCCACAATATGCCACGGCATAGTTGCAGTCTTCTTACCGAACGATTTTAAGTGGTTCCAAAAAAGCCTACATGCGGCCTTCTTTTCGCGAATGTTCGGCATCCACCGTTCGCTTCGACCTTAAATCTTCAACCAAACTCTGTACCAGGCCATTCTGCTTGAGATATGTTTCTCATTTTTGCTTGACTTCGTCTTGTAGCCTCTGCTCCTTCTTTGTCTGCCTATTTGTTCGAGATGCTTCCCGTCGATTCTCAATTGCGTCCCGAATTTCCCTCTTCCACCATCGTTTTGGCTTTCGCTTTCCCCTCCAGCAACTCTTTTGTTTCTCTTTCGTAATTTCAGTCCTTATGAGATTGAGAAGCTCATTATAATCCCACACTTTGCCTTTTGTTCTGCTCACTATGTCCTCGATTGTTACGACTCTATTCCTAATCTGTTTTTTCACTTAGAAAAGAGCTGATCGACTTTAATTCGACGCTCTCTTTACGGTCTGCATAGCCCATTCGAAAAGTTATGCATTTATGGTCACTTCCCAAGCTAGCTGCTACTCCCCTACGTTGTGCGAAGGAGAAGACGGCGCCGAAAGCGTGCCAACAAAAATCAGCAACAGCCGGCCCAGGGGTGCCGGTCACGTGATTCCAGCGTGGGAAGTTCTCCCAAGCGGGGGCGGTCGGTCACGCCAGCTTACCACCGGCGCAGCCTCTCCAGGGGGCGCTCTCGTTTCAGGGGGCGCTCTCGCTCCAGAGGGCGCTCTCGCTCGCGGGTGCGGATCCAGGAAGCGCCTACCTGGGCGGATCGAGCAAAGCCGAAGACAGCGGCGCCGCCAACAAAGGTAACGCAGGTAGCATTGCCAGAGCACAGGGAAGACCCCAGGGTAGCTAGGTTGATCGAAGAGAATGCTCGCCTAAAGACAGAGCTTCAACAGATGAGGGCTGACCTTGAGTCGCTTCGCAAATCTTACTCATCCCAGGGCGACAGCCAGCAGATGCCCCCACCAGCGGAAGCACAGGCGCGCTCAGGTAAACGCAGGGCCACGCCCTCGCAAGGGGAGTGGGACTCTATGGAGACCGAGTCCAACAGCACAGCTCTGGAAAGCATGCAGCAATCGATAAAACAACTCGCTGACAGCATGGCTACTCTACTACAAAGGGTGTCGTCGCTTGAAAGCACGCAGGCCGCGCTAGCTACGACCCGGTCGTCTTCGCAAGGTCCGAACAGGGCGCCGTCACCTGCAGGCGCATTAGCAGTACACCCGGCGCGGGAGAGGCAAATTCAGAGCAATAATCATGGCGGGCAACACTAATGAGCTTGTCGTTTGGCAGTGGAACTGTGCCAGTTTCAAAAGGCGCAGGGCTCCGCTGCAGCAGTTCGTCGCTTCTCAGGCGGTCAAACCGCATGTAATTATCTTACAGGAAACTCTCGGTGAAGCGCTAACCTTCCCGGGCTATCGAGTTGTCTCGGTGCGCGAGGAGGGAAAGCGGGGTTTGGCAACCTTGGTCGCAAGAAAATGCTCCTTTCAGGAACACAAACTACAGCTGGGCAAAAACAGGGCGGAGGTAATTCTGGTAGAACTCATCCCGAACAGCTGGCTCAGAAACAGCGTATTTATTCTGAATGTCTACAGCTCGCCGTCGGACATCCGGCAAGCGTTCGCTTCGATCATGACAAAAGCGGTGACTCTGGCTAAGGGGGCCCCCATCGTGGTAGCGGGAGACTTTAACGCTCCGCACGACGCTTGGGGCTACCTTAGGCGAACACCCAAGGGCAATAATCTCCTACAGGCGGTATCGGACTGCTCATTGGAACTGATTACGGATCCGCGGTTCCCGACAAGAACGGGCACGTCGGTAGCCCGAGACTCGACTCCGGACTTGGCGTTCGTCAAGAACGTTCGTACAGCAGGGTGGCAAAATCTGCAAGAGAATCTAGGTAGCGACCACTTCGTGGTGGCTATTACCCTAGGTGTCAATGCGGCTCCCCTCAGGGAATTTAAGGTAACGGACTGGGATGCCTTTCGAAAATTGCGAAGGGAGGACCAAGCTGAATACGGCAGCTTAGAGAGCCTTCTTGCAAGGCTCAAGGAGGATGTTAATGCTGCAACCAAGGTTGTCAAAACGGACCTGAAAGTTGATCGGATGGATTCTCACCTCGCGCACCTCTTAGAGGCCAAAAATTCCATCCTAGCCCGGTGGCGGACGCAGAGGCTCAATCGCAGACTCCGAAAGAAAATTGCGGAACTCAATCGCGAGATCGAAGCTTATTCTATTGAACTATCCAAACAGCAGTGGGACGAAGTATGTTCTTCGGTTGATGGACAGATGAGAGTGGGGGGCAAATGGAACCTCCTTAAACAACTACTTGATCAGTCGCAATCCAAAGGTAACCAGAGATTCGCTATTGACAGAATTGTACATAGTGAAAAGGCGAAAGGTGTGTCTGAAGCAGCCCTTCTGCAAGGGTTAGCGGATACCTATCTTCCGCTGGGTCCTTCCGGTGACGCGGACTATCCTCGTTACCGGGGGGGAACGGTGGCGGAGCTGGACGCACCTTTCACTGAACCAGAAATTTGGGAGGTTCTCCAGGAGCTCAACGGACGCTCTGCACCGGGCCCGGATGGAATCTCAAATAGGCTCCTACGTAACTTGGATAGTAAATCCATCCAGAAGCTAACCGAGGAAGTCAACAAAATCTGGGAGACGGGGCTTGTCCCCGAATCCTGGAAGACTGCCTCCGTGGTGCTTATTCCAAAGCCAGGGAAACCTTTAGCACCGGAGAACATGCGGCCGATCTCGCTTACGTCCTGCGTAGGAAAGGTGGCTGAACATGCGATCCACAATAGGGTGTCCCGGTACATCGAAATTCAAGAGCTATTTCCGCCAAAACATGGTGGGATTTAGGCCTGCCCTATCTGCACAGGACGTCATGCTCCTCATTAAGAGACAAATTATTGACAACTACACCAGAGATACTAGAGGCATACTAGCTCTAGACCTGGCCAAAGCTTTTGACAGCATCTCTCACAAGTTTGTGCTTGAGGCAGTCTCGGATATGTGTCTGGGACAACGTTTCCACGCATACGTTAGCTCCTTTCTCAGGGAACGCAGGGCTTCCATTAAGATCGGCCAACTAAAATCCGCGGAATTTACCTTGGGAGCGAGAGGCACTCCACAGGGGGCCGTCATCTCTCCTCTGCTCTTCAATATTGCCATGAAGGGCCTCTCCGAGCGACTCGCCACGGTTCGCGGGATTAACCATGCTCTCTACGCGGACGATATCACTGTGTGGTGCATGGGAGGGTCCGATGCCGAGGTAGAGCAGGCACTTCAACAGGCACTCAACGTCACGGAGGGCTTTCTAGTCGGTTCGGGATTGAGCCTGTCGCCTGCCAAGTCGGAGTTGTTACTTTACCGACCCACCCGACAAGGGATGAGGAACCTCACTCCTCTAGAGCAGATTCCAATATCTCTATACACACGTGACGGGCAGAGAATCCCCAGAGTAGACTGCATCAGGGTGCTCGGACTGTTGCTGGAGTCGAAGGGGGGCAACTCGCAGATTATAGCTCGCATCACTTCCAAGACGGAGAACATGCTTAGACTCATATTCAGGGTCTCGAACCGCAGGGGCGGGCTGAGCGAGAGCAATCTCCTTCGGCTCTACCATGCGTTTCTCATGAGCCACATTAATTACGTCGCTTCGGCGCTGCACTGGTCCAAAAGGGAAGAGGCAAAAATCGACGCACTAATGCGCATGAGTATAAAGCGAGTTCTAGGGTTGCCTCTCAGCACGAGCACCGAAAAGCTCATACAACTGGGCATGCATAACTCCCTCTCGGAGGTGATCGAGGCGCAGAAAATGGCTCAGGTAGTGCGCCTGTCGTCCTCGCAGGCCGGTAGACGTATCCTGGAGTCCATTGGCTGCTGTCTTACACAGATTCGCGAACGTAAAGTGACTCTACCGTCTTCTATCAGAGGTACATTTGCCGTAGCTCCACTTCCCAGGAATGTCCACCCGCAGTACAATGTAGGACGTCGCATAGCTCGGGCCCGTTCCTTATTGAAGTCAGTTGCAGACAGCCCGGACCTCGCTACGTTTGTCGATGCAGCACAGTACGGGCGTTCTGATCGCTTTGCAGTGGTCTCAGTCGACCATAGTGGCAAGCTCCTATGTGCTGCGTCGGTTAGAAACGTTTCGGCAACGATTGCTGAGCAAATTGCCATTGCTGTAGCAATGAAGGACGTACCGCGTCCAAATGTCTTCACGGACTCGCGGTCCGCTGCCAGAGCTTTCGCCTCGGGCTCGATCTCGCGGGAGGCAGCAGCTATCCTCGGCAGCGAGGGGGCTGCCGGGTTTCACACCATAACAGGGTTCCCGGCCCACATGGGGGCCAACGTACACCCCGATGTCCCCAACGCCAATGAGTTTGCCCATGACCGTGCGCGAGGTTTCACTCACCGCGGCGGTCCCGGCGAATTCGCGGGCGGGGATGCCGGCAGGTACAGGGACCCGCTCCTCACTTTTCACGAGATCGTGACTCATTATCATCTCTCTCGAAGGGTCTTTCCACTTCCTCACCCTAAACTCACTCGTCCGCAGTCTTCGGCCTTCAGGATGCTCCAAACGGGGTCTTTCCCTTCGCGAGGCAGGTTTAGTAACTTCTCGCCCAACGTTGAACCGCATTGTCCGAACTGCAGAGAGGCTTACTGCTCACTAGCTCACATGCTCTGGCAATGTCCTGCGTTACGTGACACAGAGTTCAGCAAAGAAGAGGACTGGGAGGAAGCCCTGAGAAGCGGCGACCTTTCGGTTCAACTTCGGGCTGTCCAGAGAGCCTTGTTGGGATTCTCACCGCTGCTCACCAGTTGTTGCGATCTTACCGCTGCCACCATTTGTTGCGGTTCATCCCACTGCTCAGCATTCAGTTTGTTGGGACCGGCCTGCCGCTTCACGGAGCCGATCCATTTGGTAGCGTGGATCTTGCGGAGACGGGATCATACCGCTGGCTCTGAGACTCCCGGAGATACGATCCGAGGCAGATCAAGAGACCGGGGCAGAGGAAAACTTAACGGATGTTTATTACATTGCAGAGAATGAGAAATGCGCCGAGAGAGAGCTCGGCAGCTCGTTTTTCTCCAAAGGTTGCCGTCCCCAGATCCCTAGCTGGGGAATAAACCTTAATTACAAATGTCCAATCAACACACGATAGCGTCCTTCATGGTCACCGCCCTCAAGTGGGCGTCAACCTCGCACTCTCCCAGTGTTCGCCATAGCCGCGAGGAGGGCACGCGCACACCCATCCGGACCCGCCGGATCGCGATAAACCACGCACACATGTTGACCACTGCGCTCACACCCCGGCCACCCAGAGCGTTCGTCCGGAAGTGCGCTAATGTCCGCGTCCACATGGCCGCACACAAACGACCGTTCCTCGCCGGAATCACACGAAACAACGAGGTGCCAGAGAGCCACGTCCGCACCCGTGCGCTGTCGTCCAGGTGCAGTTGCCGGCGGTGTCCTGCCCGAAGGTCGCCGGGTCACCAACCCCGCAGCAGGGGTCCCCCCGCCGCGCAGCCGAAACACGGTGGGCTTTCGAAGAGGGGCTCGCACAAATGTTTTCCGAAGTGCAAACCCCAGTCGTAACAGCCTGGGAGAGGGCGGAGGGCCACGGTCTTCCTGTCCCTGCGTGGGAGCGGCCCGCAACTGCTACAGGATCCCCCTAAAAGGGGACGTCCAACTGCAGTTTCTCAGGACAAAAATAAAGTTCTGTGCCTGCCTGCCTGCCCTTCCTCATCTGTGCTCATTTTTCTCAACTTGTCCTGAATTCCTCCTGTCGTGAGGAATTGATTGTTGACTGCCTGCTTCCGACCTCCCATGTTACCTGCCCATCACACTTAGGACTCATGTTAACTATATAGAGAGACTATGTTGTTTACATAGATACAGCATCAACCTTCCGTTATATTCTGTACATCCGTCGAGATCATACACATACGCATTCATGTCTCCTAAAAGGAATCCCGTTACCAAATTTCTGAATATCCTTGCTTGTGCAATTCACTATCTCCTGATTTTCCTTTTTTTTTTTTTTTTTTGCTTTACAGTTATTTCCGGTTCACATGCGGATAAGCGTCGGCTTCAGCGGCGTTCGTGCGGTAGCGGTGACCGTAGAGACAAAGAGTGAACACATTATTCCTCATGAAACGGCGTTCTGTGCAAGAAAACGCTACACCAAACAATGTTTTCTTCCCGCTTACCGTTCCAGATACCCAGAGGTGCTCTTCACATGTCGAAGTAAACCTACACCAATTGGCTTCCCGATGAATTAGCATACCGGTTCCCCCACCTTTTCTTTCTGATTTTGTCCTGTTGCGCACCCTTCCCTCCCGTAATTTGCAATAATTGGTGGCTCTTCCGAGTCCTGAAGGTGCGCTTTTGTAACGGCGTACACCCCTACTTGTTCTCTGTTCAACTGCTCCTCTGTTTCTAACCATTTTGCCTGTTTTCTGCCACCTTGCATATTTATGTAGCTTATTAAACCGCGCTGCGATTTCTTTCTCTCTTTCCCGTTCTCCCTTTGTTACCAATTCTCTGTGCCAAAGGGTCCCTCAGAGATGTTTGTTCCCTTTCTACCGTGGACACCGGAGGGCTCGTGTGCCCCCTAAAAAAACTACTGCGCGTCCTGCTAGGCGCCAGCCCACCTCATGCCCAAGTTTACGGCCAAAGTGGATTCCATCTCTCTGGAAACCACCCCATCTGTGCACTTCTCTGTTTATGTCGACAACCTCGAAGCCTTTATCTCGGCTAACCCGCCAAATTGTTTCGTTAGCGTGACAACTGCTCTTTGCAGGTTTCGGTCTTTCAAGGGTACCTCGGGGATTGTGCACACCACAATTTGCACCTGGGGGGACACTCCCCGCAACTCCCATACTCCCTGTGTTAACCTCTCCTGGGGTTCTTCCGTTCAACACGTTGTTCAACCCGCCAGCTATCACAACCAAACTGCGCCCCTGATCTCTACCAGTCAGCTCTTCCCTTGCTTGTTTCATTGCTGTCCCAGCATTTTTCCTGGAAACGTCCCTATAGCTCTCTTCGGTCTCCTTTCAGCCTCTCCTGAATCGCTTCGGAGCATCGAGCCAGGTTCGAGTCCCCTGTTATTATTACATTTTCTAGCTGCCCCGCTGCCTTTGTCTGCTCTGGACATCTGGACTGACTTTCTGGGTGTGGTTCGGATGGCCTTTTGTCCGCTCGCTCCTTCACCAGAGCTTCGCTGTAGCTAGACCCCGGCTTCTGTGCTCCTTTTGTCGACTTTTCTTCTGGGATCAAGGACATTCCCTTCCCATGGTCATCGCCTGAATCTTATTCTGCATGGCAACCTTTGTCTGCTGCTCCTCGGTTGCTCTGAGCCTTTCGCCCATCTTCTTTTTCATGTGGCGTTCCGCCTCTAAAGCGTCCTCCAGCTCGCCTACTCGCTTTAAGAGGGCGGTGTGAGTTTCCTCCATTTGCTGAAATTTCGCCATAATCGCACACTGGCTACATAACACTTCCACTTCGCATGCCCCACCATCTGTGCAAACATCTGCTTTGACTTCCACGCTGCACTTACTACACTTTACCGTTTTATTCACCATGATTAGCGCGATGAACGGTCAGACACTCGTCAAAAATTAGGCCTCTCAAAAATTTACCTCGCACACCTCGTGCAGTTATTGGTTGTGCACCCCTACACCTATATTTTGCTAATTCATCCAGCACACCGCACGGAATATGCACGTGTACGATAAATCAGTAGGCTGCAAACTAAATGTGCCAATATATTCCCAATGCACAAAGGCAGTTTGCCCGCCTTGTGCAACGACAGCGTGCACAAATAAAATTACCAATAAAAGTGGCCAAACTTGGCCTACTATTAAGGCTCTTAAATTTACTGCCCCCGATCGATCTTCTTATCACCCAGTACAACCTTCTCCAACTCACACAAACAACAGCGCCAGAAAAGGCAGACCACGTGGTCTTGAAAAGTTGTAAATACTCGTCGCGCCACCTAGAGATAAAAAATAACAAAGTAGCAGAAACCTTGTAGGCCACCCTAATTCTTGACTTACGTGTTTTTTACTATACACTCGGTCCTCGGTGGTGTCGTGAACTTTGTGACACTTCATGTGCCCTGTCCACAGATCCAATGTGGGTATGAGTAACAAGTGATCTTTTATTGCGATAGCAATTATATGGACAGTCTCGGCTGGTTTTCGGCCGTCCCCGTCGCCGCCGTCATGAACCGTATATGTATAAGGATATATATATATATATATATATATATATATATATATATATATATATATATATATATATATATATATATATATATATAAGTCCTAAAGAAAAATAATTCGGATAAATGCTTCCGACGCGCGGAATCGAACCAGGAACCTTTCACTCCGCAGCGCGTGGCGCTATAACCACTACGTCACAAAGAGCAGACCCTTCAGGGAGCTAACGGCGATCCTTATATACACACCCTTTACCGCTGGCAGGACTCAGAGACGGCAGGCGCTTATAGCGATTCTTCATTACCAGCGAGATGGCGCGAGGAGCGCAACGGGCAGCCGCCAAACTGAGAGTATCCATTGTGACAGCTTATTCGCGCTCGTTCGGTGTATATCTGTGCGTTCGCTTCGTGCGTGCTTCACTTGATAGTTCGCGCTCATGTTCTGTTTGTTCATTTAGCGGCCTCCCCTAGCTTTGTATGTGTAGCTTTGTGACACACAACGTATAAAGGACCTTCGCACCAGCAGGCGCTGCCCACGGGAGGCGCTCACTTAGCAAGTGCATGTTTGCTACAGTTAATATTGTTCCTGAAGCTGCGAGCCTCACTTCGTATAGCATTACAGTTTCTTGCTATCGCATTCATTGCTTCGCCCTTGCGGCGAAACTGTGACTTTTTAAAAATTTTCACTAATTACCTTTAATTATTTACCCTGATGGTTAAGCACGTCTTTAGTATAAATGCCTACGTTATGATAACTATCATGTACGGCTCTTTACGTGTGCTCTTTCGTAATTTTTGATTATTTATTTTAGTTAGCGAGCTTTCTTTTAGTCAGCGTGCTTTAAAAAAACGCCTTTCCATAAAACTTCCTTCCACTGCGACGAATTTGACCATGTGATCTGAAAATCATCACCACGAAAACGCTAACAGAGCACTCCTAAATCCATTATCTCAAATAAGTTGTTCTTGTGTAGCTTGCTTTATTGCGGCGAGGTGGGGGCTGAATTAATATCTTGTACTTTTCTCGTCCCCACTAATAAAATAAAAACTACAATAAAATAGAAGCGTCAAGCGGTCGTGCACAATCCCCAGCCGCCGTGTTCTGTCCGTTTTGGAGTCGCCTTCGCACGCTGCGTATTTGCGGCATGATTATCTGCAGCGCTGCTGTTGATGCGCCGCTAGAAGGAAACCATTAACGTAATGGTCTGAACAAGTTTCTTTCTTTTTTTCTATGGAGGACGTCGTGCAGAGAACAAGCGCGAAATGGCGAAATCCTGAACTTTTCGTCTGCTCAACGCGCATCCTGCGCCGATTGGCTCATAGAGCATTACGTCATAGCATCTGCTCCGAACATTCATCGCATGCCGGCCCTTCACTTTTGTGCCTGTATGAAGTAAAATACTTGCGGTGTTGTTTTTAGGTTGGTGTTATTACCTGCTTCGCGTGTGTATTTTTTTGCTACCTTTGTTGGTTCATTCCTGAGTTGTTCTGAGTCATCATTGTCATCGCCATCGCCCGCGGTGGCCCGTGGATTTGTTTATCTTCGCCGGGCCCAGCCTGAGTGCTGTGTTTGCGCGTGATGTTAGGTTATTTCTGAGTGCTATTGAACGCTGCCCACGTTTTCGAGGCGCATGAATCAGCCGTGAAGCGAGAAGACACAGCGAGCTCGCGAGCCCACCGTTTACGTGTTCGCTAGGGGCCTCGTCCTCCGTGCGCCGGGAAGAGGCCGATCAGCTGTCTGTGTGTTCGAGATGGCCACGCCGCTGCAGTTCGTGCCCTTCACGTCCAGCATGGACGGCACCTTCTGGAGTGAACTGAGCAGGCGGAAACTGGTGCAGTACCGACTCGGCGAGGGACCCTTCGAGATCGCCGCCGCATACAGCTGCGGCTCGGCCATGGGCCTCCCTGCGTTGGCGAACCTCGACATCGGATCCTTCAGAGGCGCCAGCGGAGGCCTCAAGACCCCAGGTTCGCCGTACGCGTGCATTGCGAGCCACGATTTCCGCGTAGTTGCTCGCTTGCTTCTACTTAATTGGAACAAAGCTCGGAACAAGCTTGGACCTGCCCCAACGGAGGGGGACCCTCACACAGGAACCAAAATTAAGAACTCGTAGAGAATTCGAAGAATACGATACGTTTATAGTAAACTTATGGCCACTGGCTCCCCCACCTTGTTGATGGCAGCCAGTGGAATTGGTTCACTACATATCTGAGAAGGAAAGATGGACTGGAATTACTTTCAAACCTACTTAACCGTGAGACATCCCTAGACTCCGCAACATACGTATCTGCAGTACGGTGTGCGTACGTCGGCACCACCACCCTCATCCTCTAATTCCAATGTCTGCAATAACTGGTAGCACATTCGGTAACCTTGCTTGTTTCTTTTTTTTTTTTCCACCACAAAAAGTGGCAGATCGGTGTCATCCAAATGAAGCATTCCCTCAACGCCTACAAACAAAAGTCCAGGGAGCATGAAGCTTTGTTGCAAAGCTGTGACAAGCATGCTTCTTTCCACAGGTCTCATTGTTTTAAGAAATAGTCGTGTTACTCCCTGTATTACGCTGTTATCCCATTCATGTATTATGCCCACCCTGCGTAAACACTCTGAGTGCAGTATTTCATAAGTAAATAAAAACTAAAATAAATCTCGTATCAAAGTAGCACGTCCATAGAATTCGTGTGGAATGCTTCACACCAAGACATCATTTAGGCTACGGTCATATGTAGCACGTGAAAACTCTGCACAGCTGCAATGAAATGGGATGCAACCACTCCAGCTGTGGGGCTGGCTGTCTTGTCAAGGCCAACGACTGCATTGTTTCCTTCCCAGTGGACATGAATTCAACATGAGGACACAGGAACAACGCCTTACCCTGACGCTGCTTGTTTCAATCAGCGCAATGGCCATTAGGGTAAAAAGCAGGTTGAAGGGCTTGTGTAGAAATATGTTATAGCATGTTTATTCACTTGAACTTCATTGGCAATAACTGGTTTCAGATAAAAAAAAATTGAGATGGCACCTCTAGATCACAATGTGCCTATGGTAGTTGCTGGTGCTTCAAATCAGTGATACCAGAAGGGAACTTTATTGCATATTAATACAGAGTACAGGGATTTTTAGACTGATAGCCTGAAGCAGCTTGTGATGGGTCCAATATAAATATGATTATAATAATTTAATTTGCACTATGTTACAAAAAGACAAGAATCAAAATTTTATACATAGGTGGTAAACATTGTATGTAGATGAAGAACTCCACTAAAAATAAAGCTACAAGTATGTAGGCACCAGCACACAACCACTATGCATGAGGGAAATTTAGAATACATAGAAAAAGTGTGGTTGATCCCTTTGTAGTAGGAATCGGTATAACCCGGAAGTGAAACCTGTCTGCGCACATAAGCAGCAATCTGGCGAATCGAGGGGCGGGAGATTGGTTGGATACTCTGGACGTGCGAACTCCTTGCATGTACACGTCAGCGGAACCTTGACATTGCATGAGGATCCTCAACACTTGCACACAATCGAAAGCTCTCGACCGACTCTCATTTCTTCGGAGACACTGCACTGAACGCCCCAGCGCACTATGCAAACGTGCCATAAACCAGAAAGAAGCGTTCGCAAACGGTGAAACCTTGCAAGCAAAACCAAACTGTATGCCAACGGATCATTTTGTGAATGCACATTTCGCTGTGCGAAACGCGCATCATTTGCTTATCGGCAGCCGTCTTTGCATTCCTAGAGTAGAGCGCGTCGCAACGCAACTGGCTATCATATATGCCCCACAACACAAATTATTAAGCGGCCATGGCTGAAGCAATGTGCCAGCAGGACCAACAGGGCGCCGATGCTTGAGCGGCGATAGAGGCACCGAGACTACTGAAGCGCTAACTGCCAGCATGCATATTAACACAACAATTTATGACTTCGCTGCATTGTTCCTAGGTGGCGTACCACCGCTGAGAACCAAGTGGGCAGTGAAAGGGAGATGATGTTAATTTAAGAGCAATTTTGCTTGATTAATACCGTTGCTTTAACCGGACATCAATTAGATGCAAATAGTAAACCGGTGTAGTAAAGATATAAGGCCTGTTTTTTCCTCCGTTTCATAAGTCTGTCGGTGGTGTGGTGTTAGCGCACCCAGCTCCTTCCATCGCACCCTGGCTGGTTGTGAGTTCGAGTCCCAGCGAGTGACACTTTTTCTATCTTAAATGCTTGTTTATTTTTCAAACATCTACTTCCGTTACGGAAGTACATGACAGATTTCATGGTGGACCCCAGCATAAAACACTTTCGTGTTAAAACAAGAAAGTACTTGGCTAGGAAGAAAGTAGCTTGTATGTGTATATTAAAATTCTTGTGCATTTTATTTCAGTGGGCAAATTATTCCACAACTTACCACCCAAAAGTTTGGTTAATCCTTTCCTTTACACATTCTAGTGTAAGGGAAAGTTAAGATTGCTATTTAATGATGGAAATTCTATGGCGCAGAGGTGTGTTTGTGTTCATTAATTTGCTTACTGAGCACAAAACCTTGTAGTTTCACATATTAGCAAGCAACACTATGCTCATCCTTTGTAATAGAGTATTCAAGAAATAATGTACCATCCAAGAAGTAATGACACAAACAGCCTGCTTTTGTAATTGGGATAATGCAGCAAGGTATCTTGCATATGTTTTGCCCCACAATTTGCGACAGTAGGTAACGTAGCAGCGAATTATGCTATAAAAAAAGTGTTCACAGCAGAGTCAGCTCAAAGTTTGGAACATGCTAGTACAACATTAGCTGGAATGTTGTTCCTATTGCATATAGTACAAGGCAAAAGATTTTTAAGGGTACCTCAATGCAAAAGCATTCATTAAGTAACCTGGCTTTCTTTCACCTAATTAGTTTACGGACATCGGCACAAATGTAACCACAAGTATTTAGACTAGTATTGACCTCTACAGGTGTAGAAAAGCCACGGAAGCAGTGACCAGTCATAAAAGTTCGGCAATGGATGGCTGTATGTTGTACCCACTGAAACTAAAGTGCTTTTTTCTAGATATTTTCCGATGTGTCGGTGTTGTTCATATTCATTGAGCCCCGCTTGATGCCGGCATGGTCAACCATGGGCCGGACCAGTATTTTGTGCGCAGTCAGTTCAGTCGGTGCACCTCTGTGCAGCAAGGTTTCAATACGAGAAGCACCTGCCTATGAAGCACCTGCCTATGACAGTGCATTGTGTGTATAATGGCTGAGCATACTGAGGATGGGTAGTCACACTTTGGCTTGTTTGGTAAGTGCGGGAACGGAACAGGGCAAAACAGAGAAAGGCCAGCTCTGAAAAAGGAATAATTCTCTCTCTCATTTCCATATTATTACCAAAATGTAACTTTCACAATTTACGGGGTCACAGAAAACACACCTCATCTGTTCTTGAAGTTTCGAAGCTTATTCCATTCTTGGTTACAGAAAGAGGAGCTAGTGCTTCAGGCCATGTGGCCCGACAGAGGTGCTTGCTCCTACTTGTAATTCAGCATGCGTGATATTCAATGCAGAAAAAGAAAGACAAGCACGCCACACAGACAAATGAAATACAGTGCTAGAAGGTTCAACAAAATCAAGGCCAATAGTGCAGTATGCGAACACTGCATGAATGTGCCTCCTATGCTTCATGAGCATTATTCGTATGTACTTTAAAACCACAGCACAAATTACAACATGCATATGAAATGTACAACAAAAGGTTATTATAGCATTTTATTTATAATTAATTTGAGAATGTAATTTGATTGTTTCTTTCAGGGAGAAAACGTTTGCACAAGTTTATCATGGCAAATGTATCTCTCAACCTCTGCATATTTTTCTTTCAAATGGTCCCCGCATACTTTTTGCACTGTCAGTTAGTCGAAAATAAATACGGCACTGCTGTAACTGTAAAGTATTCTACAGGCTATCTCGCATGTCACTGGATAAGATAAACTGGTCTCTTCGCAAGTCTCTTGCAGCCTAAGGAAGACGTGACAAACATGTTTCAGGTTCAGACAGTGCCACAAAGGAAAATGGAAAGTGTAGAAGTTTTAGGACTGGTGTGAATGGCAAAACTTTGTAAGCAGGGCCAATACTGTTAACTCATTTCTGCTTTATATGTGTGCTAGTTACCTTCATTGCAATCTACCAACTTGGCTAACTCTTAAAGGGGTCCTCCAACACATTTTGGCACCAATGAGTTCCAGAGGCTCCCATGAACATGTGAACCAAGTATTTGTGCTCAAGGGAGTTCGCTATTCACTTTCATATACAGTAGAACCTCGCTGTTACATTCCCGGTTGCTACGTTTTCCTGGCTGTTACGTTGTTTTGGGCCAGTCCCGGCATAGCTCCCATAGGATTCAATGCACTAGGGACCCCGCTGTTACGTCGCAGTGTGGGAACATTCCCGTATGTTACGTTGCGAATCGACACTCCAAGCAGCCACTGCCGACGGCAATATTGACTTTTCACGTAGCTTGACTTGGCTTGACTATATTAGCTGCACTATGGCGACGCCCATTACGTTTCCGGCTTCCGCCAGCAAAATTATTGCACAGCTATGCAAACTGTTTGTGACGGAATTGCGTACAGTGATTACGTTTCCATCGACGATGCCGTTGTCACCTCCGAGGTTTTCTCTGTCGACGAAATCACAGCCGAGTGGGCCGATGCGTGCACTGAAACCGCTAGCACTGAAATAAAATCGTGTGCCGATCACCACTTCTCTCATTTTTTCCATATTTGCCGTTTCTCGGCTCTTACGTTTCCTGGCTCTTACATTTATTTTCTACGGTCCCCTGAAAAACGTATCAGGGGGGTTCTACTGTATAGCTGGAACTAAGCTATTGCTGCAGGTGGTTCGGCATTCATAGAATCACCATGCTAGTTCTACTTCAACCAATGGAGTCACTGTTCCTTATGACATAATATGTCGAAAGAAGAACAGGCAGTTTGCGGGTGCATTTGAAATGAGGTTTGTGCACGCAGTGCAATAACATTCGGCTCACGTGATCGTGGGGGCCTCCACGACTGATTGGCGCGATTTTATGACCATGTTCAAAAAAGTGTTGCAGGAGAGCACACAGGGACGCCACATATGTTCTCTTCTCCTGTCCATGTTTCTAGCGTAGTAAAATTTTCCCAAGATGAAATTTAACCAACTAGCCCAACTTGGTGCATTTCTAATGTAATTTGAGTGTCTCCAACAGTTATAACGCTGCTTTGAGGAACAGTTGAACAATGTTTTAATAAGGTAGCATTAGGAACACGAATTAGTTCATCACATTCAATTTCATTGTAACAGTAGAGATAACTATTGGCTGTAACAACTTGGCTGTCTGGCTCGTCTAATAATCCTACACTTAAAGGGAAACTCCGGTGACCTTTCATTGTGCACTCATCTCAATAAAATTTTCTTTATATATTCTCCTCGGTACTGTAATAATATATGCCAAGTTAGGTCGATGTAGGTCATTTGGTTTTCCTGTAAATGAATTTTAAAAAATCTTTAGCAGATTCTCACGTGGGCCACCCTGTGTTTTTGACGTCATCGGCTCCACGCTGCCTACCCAAGCCAGCGGGCCTTCAGAAGCAAAACGGCGATACTTCAACACTCAAATCTTTGCTGTCAAGATAAGCAAAGCTGGCATAACTCAATGTATTGTCAGATGACCTCGCCATTGGCATTCCTTTGCGCCAGTTCCATATTTCTGGTGACGGGAAGGTTGTGACGTCACCACAGATGCTCCAAGAAGCATCTACCTGTTTCAATTTCGGTTTGAAGACAACTTTCGGTTGCTTATTTAAAATTATTGCTGCGTTTCTGAGCAAACTGAACCACCCTGGCGGTTACAGGACTATCCGTACCATTGGAAAACATTGATATCAGAACATGGTGAAAAAACAGCCGGAGGTGCCCTTTAAGAAAACTTTGAACCCAATATAAGAAGGGCTCTCTGAGGGTTGTTTTCAGATAGAACCTTATCTTTCCTGATTCTTACACCCCAAACGTGTTTTAGGATGATTGGGTTAAATGCTATTTCTCCCCAAATTCTTAACTCCATACCAGCCTCTCTGTTGTTTTCTATGCTTCACAGAGGTTGCAGTATTTATGCTCTTCTACCCTGTCTCGGGACAGTGAAGTTGCATCCTGTTGGCTGGAGTGAACACCAGTGACATTTAGTTCGTTTCACAAGCCCGAAGCTGTGCACAGCACAATAGATGCTGCAGGGCTCCCATATTTGTAAATTAAAATTGGTAAATTTAACTCGAAAAAACCCGTATTTTGTAATGGATTCCACAGAAAGCTCTATATCTTCCAAATTATCACAAAGGGGAAACCCGTATTTTTTAATCATTCCACCGAAGAGCCCTATATCTTCCAAATTTCCACCTTTAAAAATATCTCCTGTATTTCTTCTCGTTTTTGTTCTTTCTTACCTCCAAAAAAAAGAAATAATAAAACCTGAAAACAAACAGCCCTAACTACTATAAACAAGGTAATCCTTACCTGTCTCCATTTGCTGCCTTAACCAAAATAGTCTGGAGCATGAAAATGCAGTGCCACCAGTGAAATGCACTTTTTTCTTTTTTTGTACTGGATGGCTAAAATTTCCACAATTTTCTAAAAACACACACACACAGATGTGGTATTTGTGAACTGTCTCATTATTTGTTTTGCTTTTTGTGCTACATTTTGGGCTTTCAGCCTTGCGCGAGCCAAGTCATTCTTTTCTGCATTATGGCCGGTATTGCAGCTCTTCATTATTGGTCTTGTTATAAACGAATATGTATATCTGGGACAGTTAATATCAGGAACTCCTACCCAGGAAAACGAAATTCTCCGTAGAATAAGGCTGGGCTGGAGCGCATTCGGAAAGCATTACGAAATCATGACCGGAAACTTACCGCTCTCATTAAAGCGGAAAGTATTCAATCACTGCATTCTCCCAGTACTAACGTACGGTGCAGAAACATGGAGAATAACAAAAAAACTAGAGATGAAACTAAGGAGTACGCAACGTGCAATGGAAAGAAAAATGTTGTGGGTAACGCTAAGAGATAAAAAACGAGTGGAATGGATCAGAGAACAGACAGGAGTAGCCGATATTATCTTATCAATTAAAAGAAAGAAGTGGACCTGGGCAGGACATGTCATGAGGAGGAAGGATAACAGGTGGACAGTAAGAGCGACGGAATGGATACCACGAGAGGGAAAACGCAACAGAGGCAGGCAAAAGGTTAGATGGAGCGATGAAATTAAAAAGTTTGCGGGCATAAAGTGGAACCAACTCGCTCAGGATAGGGTGGATTGGAAATCGTTGGGAGAGGGCTTTGTCCTGCAGTGGACCTAAACAGGCTGATGATGATGATGATGATAAAAGGAGTAAGTGTCACGGAAGTGAAACATAACTAATAAAAGTTTGTATTTCGTTCAGTATAATTGATAATTTGCTATACCAGTGTTTGTCACGAAGAGGCTCAACCTAAATTCCCAGTGGGAAACAGCAGTACGTAAGCATGGAACAACAGACGAAAAAAACATGCAAACAGCACTAAAAACAGAAACCATTGTTGTGTCAGTGTTTCCACCTCTTTTTTGTGCTGTTTGCTTGGTGTTTTTTCCCCTCCTACAATATGCCTCTATTGGCCCGCCTACGATTGTTGCTATGGCAAAACTCCCCATTCATTTCTCACCAGGGTTCCCTCGCTTTTGCAGATTCGTGCCCTCTGCAGGGTCTACTTTACCTTCCCAACAGCTTGGCCGACATGAAGAAAATGGACAAGTCCGAACTGCTGCGCAAATCGGGCGAGCTCGTGTGGGCTGCCATGCGTGACGGCCGGGCGATCAAGGATCCGAGCCTCCTGAACCGCTTCTTGGCGCTCATCTACGTCGACCTGAAGAAGTACACCTTTTGCTACTGGTTCGGCTTCCCAGTTGTACGCCTGCCCGGGGAAATTACCCTTGCCAAGCCACCGCAGCGCCTTGGTGAACTCTTCGACGAGAGCAGGTTTGGAAATTCACTGTGTGATTCAAAGGGACTGCCTATCGCTCAGAAAGCTTTTTCAGATTGCGGTAAAAATGAGAAGATCATGCATCACATTTACGGGACCAAGCATGCCTTCACCCTGCAAAAAAGAAATTGCGTTTTTATTTTTGCTGGTGAAAGTGGTGCAAAAAACGCCACTAGCAGCACCCAGCAGCATGTTTGCCAATTTCCAAGTCTAACAGAACGAACCCATGCTGATATACAAACACTGCAGAAAAACAACTGTCTATGTCTTACAAGAATACTTCACCCTATAAGACACCTTTTTATTGACTGCAAGAGCAATTAGTTCTTTTTGCTGCTTTAGGGGTGGCACTGCCTTTAAATTCATCTGCCTGTATTGGCACGTAGTCCTGCGCTTGTCATGCCTACGGTGCTGCCTTGTTTTCAGGGTGTCTTTAACGCACTGCGCTGTGAATGCGTGCAGGCGTCGTGACTCACTTCACGTGTCTCACTTCATAACGTGACCGTGAGACTGTGTCAGAAAAGGCTGTGGGAAAACACCCTTGGTTTAGTTTGCCCGATTATGCTAAAGTCTGTTACAAGCACTTTCTCACCTCGGACTACCTGGCGTCCTCTGGAAAAGGGACGAGATCACGAACGCGGCTCAAGAGCGCAGCTGTTCTTTCCCTCAAGCTGTATGCTGGCAAAGGTGAGGTAAGAAACTGGAGGTCTAAACGCAACATAGCGCAGTCACAAAATCGAAACTTTTTCGAGTGCATGCTGTCTTTGCCTGTCGTGCGTTCTCAGCATGGTCATAGGCGTACGCTGAAATGTCATTGCCTCTCTCTCTGGTAACTAGGTGGAAGCGCATCTTTCAAACCTAGCCGCAAGTACCTCTCTCAGCCCTACAAAATTGAGACAGCTTCGCTGTCTGACCATTTTCACGGGGCAGATGTACCACTGTTTTTTTTCTGCGCCTTATTATGCTATCACATTTTTTTAACCAGTGTCGACTGTCCTGTATGATATAGGGCAGCTGAGTTTACTCAGCAAATCAGTGTAGTGCAAACAACCCAAAACGATGTGTCAGAAACCAAAGCAGATAACCACTTCAGGCAACGTCTCCAATGACATTGCAGCATCCGCCGTCGTAATCCAAACGCAGTACACACGGTAGTGGCACTAGAAAAAAGGAAGTGGCAATTTCATCTGACTGTACATGGAGCTGCATCAGCTTTTCAGAACTTGACAGCAACAGCTTAAACGTTGAAGCATCGCCGTTTCTTTTCACCACCGATTCAGGCAGGCAGTGATGTAGGATGCTGTGTTACAAACAGAGGCTGGCAAAACTTCAAAGGCATGGTTCGAGAATCCACTAAAGATCTTCGGAATTTTTTTTCAGGAAAGCTAAACGACTGTGAGCTTGTGTTACATTAAGAGAGCGCCAAGAACATACATGGAAACTTAGCTGAAATCAGTGAACGCATATATACAGTGGAACCCCGCTGTTACGTTCCTCAATGCTGCGTTTTCCCGGCTGTTACGTTGTTTTACAACGGTCCCGGCATAGCTCCCATAGGATCCCATGTATTGCAAACCCCGCTGTTACGCCGCAGCTGTGGGCCTGTTCCTGCATGATGCGTCGCAACCTCGCACGCCGTACCCGCCCGGGCACCGCTATCTTGATTTGACTTTTGACAGTCTTCGTCACGCTTGCAGGAATCGCCGCTCGCCGATGACTGCCGAGATAGCGCAAGAGCCAGCGCTATCTCGGCAGCCATGCGATTGCTCGGCAGCCGAGCGACACTCACTCCCGCCTTTGCGTCTTTTCATGCCCGTTAAAGACGGGCGGGGCGTTTCCTCCCCGCTTCGACTGCAGGCGTCCCGATAGGGGTGATGTTATCTCCTCCGAGCGACGGAGATGGGCCGGGGGGCGCGTTTAATCTTTGCTTAAGCCGTTTTCGTCGCCCCCCCTCGCGTGCTTTTATTCTGGCGACCGTACTTTGGGTTCCAGGGGCTTACGGCGAAAGAATCGGAAAAAGGGACATCGCACTCGCAGCCCCTTTTGTGTATGACTGCGCTCGCCTGCGCAGCGAGGGGCGCGGCCGCGCGGCTCTCCAGTCTGTCCATGCGTGCACTGGCGAGCTGGTTCGGGCCGGACGGCGAGCGCAAAATATGCGAGGATTTTTTTTTTTCTTTTTGTAAAGCTCGGTAAATATCAGGGGTGGGCAAATTATGCGAGGGCGCAAATTACGCGGATAAATACGGTAAACAAGCACTGAACACGGAACGTGAAAGTGCTATCGAGCGATCGCGGACCCGACGCGACCAGCCGTACACGCAACCACAAACCACGCGCGGGGTGCCGGAACAGGATGCGGTGATCGCAGTGATGGGGCGACTTGCCTCCAAAATTCGCGTGTCACGCTTAACTAAGCGTCAATGATCACAGTTTTGATTGCGATCTCTGAGGCCATACTTTCTCTCATCGGGGAGCCGGAGGCTATAATGGCGGCCAATTCACTGCTCTCGACAGCCGCGAACGGAGTCCGAATTATAGAATGTAGAGCTAGAAACCGTCCGTAGTATCGGTCGTCTTAACACATCAAGTCTATGGGGGCACTGGCGGTACTGCGCGGTTGTCCGAATTATCGGTCGGCGAATTGTTTGAAGTCAAAGCGGCCCAGTTCTCATTCATTTTCGAAGCTTTCCTCACTCTTGCGTTTTCCCGGCTGTTACGTTTTTCCCCCCGGTCTGCTGAAAAACATATACGTAAACGGAGTTCCACTGTACTACATATCACCAGGGTAATGAAAGAAGAAAGGACATGGGCTTGCTTTTTTTCGTTTTTTTTTTTAATTGTTAGACACAAGCTCATGAAGCTAACAGACATTGATATACTTTAGTAGGACAGACTTATTTGTACTCTTTAGCTGTAGTATCGTAGTTTATCATAGTTGTGATATAAATGGAAAGAGATGAACTTGGACGAAAAGACACACCAGCCACTGGTGTAGACCGAACCCACATCCTTCGGATAATGCGTTCAATGCTCTACGAACTGAGCTACGGTAACGTTCGTCCCATCGTCCACTTTAATAGGTATTTCTGTGGACTCTTACTGCTGAGAGTGTTAGTCAGCGCCACTCGTAGCCTAGGCGGTGAGTGTGGAACACTGTTTTTGCGAGAAGGCATCACGTAGTATGTGACCTTATTCCGACATGGCTGCAGGCGAAGAAACTCTTGCATGCTACCTGAAGGCACCAAGTCTGTGAGAACAAGATCCATGCTATGAAATAATGAAAGGGGAAAGGGCAACGGCTCTTTCTCTTCTTTCTTTCTTTCTTTGACGTAAATGGAAAGGGATTAAAGTGGAATGAAGAAACACATCAGCCATCGGTGGGGACCGAACCAGACTTTGCAGCCTTCAGTCTGCGGCAGAGCCACTCAATAAATGGCCAGTTAACCCGCTATCACAAAGGCTATGCTTTGCATGGCAAATGCCAGCCAGAGCACTAACAAGCTGCTTGCTGTCAAGCTGCTCCAACAGGCACGATGTGGAACACGCGTTTGGGCAAGAAGGCCTTTGCGAGCGTCGGCCATCTTCCATGTGTAGCTGGCGCATGCTTTGGCGCATACTGTGGCTTCATACACTCTGGCACCATCATTGACTTGCGGTACACAAGCAGCCTCAACTCGCTTCGTTAAATGTTGTTCGTGGTGGAAGAAGGACAACACACACTACAAAAAAAGAAATCACCCAAGGGTGCTTACATTGTACTCCCTGAAGCACTGAATCGGTTGGTAGTTGGCACTTCATGTGTTGTCACTTTTTGTAGCTCTCAATTTCCACACCACAATGTCTACCAGATCACAGCAACGGTATTTCGAGGCAGTGTCTTATGGAAATAATTCAGCTGGCTTCGTTTTTTTTTTTTTTTTTCAGCATAAAGCATTGTGTTGCAAGTTTACAGATGAAGGCTTGTCGGCATTATAAACATATCACACAAACGGCTAGCTGGCCTCTGTGCTTCTCTGATGCAGTCCTGTTCCATCACAGTGCACCTTCTAAAGTGTAGGTGCCTAGCATCACCTGCAGAGGCCGTGACCTTAAATGACACCTTGTGACAGCACAGCAGAGGACAACAGCAGCACAAACACTCACATACCACTCCACTGACGGATAATTGTTAGGGGTTGTGCAGATATCACAATTATTCGAACACAAATTGAGTTTGAGTATCTAGCCTTGAATATTGAAATACAAATGTGCCTTAAGTAGTAATATTTTAATAAAACATATTTTAATTCTGTTGAGAAAACAGACGAATAAACTATCAGTGCAAAATGTATCAAAGCTATCAAAGAACTAGACTAGCTTGCCATATTGCTACTTTAAGGTATTACAGCATAAAGGAACTGATAAGTACTGAAGGCTCTCATGAAGGGATACTATAATTAGTTGTTCCACATAATCAGTCAGCTAGGATGCATGCTGAAGCGATCCTCCACAAGGATGTGGCCACGAATGGCAGGGTAGCACTATGTTATTGCCTGTGAAAAGCATGCAGTTCACCAGTACAATTACTTGAGCTTTCCAACAGCACTGCTGAGCAAGTAGTTGAGCGTCATGTTTATTATTATAGCTCATGTTGGTGGCGAGTAGCACTAGTATGTATTAGCACACTTGTCGTCATCTGCCGTCTCGCCAGCAAGTACTACCAGTGCTTATCCACAAAGGCACTGCTGTTCTCGGCATGTTGCAAAAATGCAGATCAGTCATTTTTTTGCAATATAGGTAGCTGGCAGATGAAATATTTTGGAATATTCTAATTGTCTCAAATATCTAAAATTTCTAATACCTCATTTTTGAATCTGATACAGATATTGAAAATGCAATATTCAATGGATATTCAAAACATTCGAATGCTCATACACCCCTAATAATAATGCATCTACATTTTTCACTACATACATCATTAGCTGCAAATACTTGGCATGCCTTCTTGTCAAATGAAGGTGTCATTTCATGCAAGCACGTCCTCTTGTTATTGTAAGGCCTGCACTAATTCTCGTTCCTTGTTCAGCCACGTTCTTTTCTTCTGTCATTTTGTTATGCTACAGACGTCTTTATTCTGGGAACGAGCGTGTCTAAATTGTGAGCAGGGAAAGTGTAAATGACAGCCCGTTCTTCCATTCCTCAGGATTGCCTCCCTGAATACCGCATACACAACCCTGGACACACCCGAGAAACGGGCTGCCTTTCTCGTGGTGCCAAAGGGGAGAGGAGGTGCAGATACAGCGCTTGGAAGAGCTTCCCACACTGGTGGCCGACGGTGGCCCCTTCTACCTGGCCTTCTCGGACCCGTCGACGTCGTCCAGTCACCCAGGCTGGCCACTCAGGAACCTGCTGGCGCTGGTCATCCATCATTGGGGCAGCCTGCTGTCGCAATGCAACGTGCTCTGCTACCGACGGGAGGCTCGCCACGGCCACGTTGACAGCGGCCACAGCCTCGTCCTAGACGTCCAGCTGTGCAGCAGCGTAACCGCCGGCGGTGATGGCGCTCCCACGTTCGTCGGCTGGGAACGCAATGCGGCAGGCCAGCTGGGTCCCTGCAGCGTGGACCTCAGCGCAAGCTTGGACCCGGCCAGACTTATGGAGAATGCGCTCGAGCTCAACCTGCAGCTGATGCGGTGGCGGCTGGCGCCGACGCTCGACTTGGAAGCCGTGGCATCGACCAAGTAAGGACGCTTGGTCTCACCTACGGTGTAAGAATAGTTTAGGTGATGACACTGCGCCCGGCACAGCATCCACATTGTGTTCGCCGCCTGCGCTGCTTCCGTTTCCCGGTGACAGGTGGCGCTAACAGTCGGGGGCTCACTGACGCGCACAGCGAAGGTGATCGCTACCGCGCCTTCTTTCTTTGTCGCGCTTGTGCCGGGGTGAAAGGAACGGCGTGTACCTCGATACTGCTGCATAAGTACACCGGGCACCAGCAGTAATTGGACTGCTTATCTGAGTGTGTGTGGTGTTCACTTCTAACCAGCGTTTTTCTAATAGCTCCGACAACTACAGCGTACGGTGAAGTCCGTATATCGAGTGCATTTTCTGGTTGTTCTCATCAAGGTCTCAGTTACCAGAAGCGAATAGAAAACTAAACTCCCTTAAAGCACCTTCAACAATTTCATATAGAAGCTTAGTTTGGCACACGACTCCTGCAAGCCTTCAGCTATTTCGAGACTGGCTCAGTTTCGGCTTGAGGGGATGGCGGCTGTACTTTGCACCAATATAGCAAGCCGTGCGCAATATAACTTTATTTGTGGGGTTTAACATCCCAAAACCAGTTCTGATTATGAGAGACGCCGTAGTGGAGGTCTTCGGAAATTTCGACCACCTGGGGTTCTTTAACGTACACTGACATCGCACAGCACACGGGCCTCATCATTTCGCCTCCATCGAAATGCAGCCGCCTGCAGCCAGGATTCCATCCCGCAACCTTCGGATCAGCAGCCGAGTGCTGTAACCACTAGACCACCGTGGCGGGGCTGCAATATCACTTGCCGTGTCACACATTTAAATGCAGCGCAGCTCCTAAAGCAGTATATTTTGTACTTGCCCATGAATATTCATACTCCTTCTAACCTACTGTGTCATGCATTTAGAGAGAACAGGGATTAATATAGACATTACATAGAGATGCTTAACAATATGCAGGTCTAGCGATTTTAGTGTGCTCCTATACTTACCGTATGAAATGTTAAGGATGGTATGCTGAAGCAAGGGTAAAACATATACTTTATTCCCCTGTTGCCAGTGGCTACAGACATCCTTGTTTACAGCTGCACTTTTCCCCGAAAACTGCACTAAAGGACAAGGCCATGCCGCTTTTAAAACGGCTCAGCCAGCCATTCACTCACCCTGAAGTCCTCGATCCCCATTTGAGAAGAAACCTCTTTGGCCTTCTCTTCCAAAATGGGGACACCCCCAGCTGGCTGATCAGGAAGTTCGCACTGTATGCATGCTTGAACGAAAGGAGAAGCACATCCTCATATTTTCGTATTCTGTGCATGGCAAAGTTGCCAAGTTTGACAGCTTCTTCAATCTTCCCTTTGTTCTTGAGTATCCTCAACAGCGTGGACTTAGGTGTGTCGAATTTTTTCGCAATTTCTGTCTTCAATAGGTTGTTGCGATCAAGTTCTTGGATGATCCTTACTTTCGTTGCGAGTGAAAGTGCATTGTACTGCAGTTTTTTTCATTGTTTCCATCTCAAATTTACGACAAGATGTCGATCAGTTGCACGGCGCATGCTAATATGTGCGATCGCTGGATTGGCTTGGCTTAGCTTCAGTATTTGTTTCATAGTTGCTAGACTGCCATGACCATATCCGACATTGTGGGGTGCTAGGCATGCCTGTCCCCATTGCATCGGCGTTTGCCAAATGCCACCGTTCCCATGCTCAAGCATTTCTGTCCTGTACCACCTTCCATCAATTCGCTATCTGGCTTGCATGGCAGGTCAGGTGGCACCGGCGCATCTGCTCTCTGCCTGCTTGCCCAGTGGCGGATCGTGACGTCTCACAAGACGTAACGCGCGACACAAAGAAAGATGTGAGACTCTCCCTCTCGACAGCCGAGGGGTAAGCACAGCTTCGTTATTCGTCCACTGGCTCCTTTGTTTGAGCTCGCTCGGACGCTTGCGGTGCCTACGTGCCAACGGTGTACGCTACACCTAAGACGTGCCTCGTGCTCATGCATGGTCTTACTATGGCGAGCAGCACTAATCGAAGGCAAACGCGGAGTTTGCTCATACTCAGACGACTGAGGCCCTTTAGTCAGCGATCACATGAGTGTGCAGCATAGTCACAAAGAACCGCTTTTCCCTTAGCAGTGCCCTAAATTTGTCTGTATTCTTGCCCGTGGCGTGGCAAAACCCTTTGCTTTTCCCGCCACCTTTTGCATCCAGCAGTGTGCAGTGTTTATGTTGTTTCTGCAGGCAAATTAAGTGTTGCAGTTGATCTGAGAGCAGTACTGTGTCATTGCCACGCTGCGCTCAACGCCTTTTCCATCTGAACGCACGTGTGCAACAGAGCGGTAGATAGGAGATGGCCTACGTGTCCTTCTGGATCGCTAAGCCCGAAACCACGCTTGTGGTCGTATTCTTGTGACATGCAAACCCCCTACAACGTGCATGGATTTCACCCGAAACATTTTATTAAATATATGGGAGACCAACCAAATGTGCCTACACAGTTTCATTTATGTGGGTTTTCTATTTAACCGAGTTTCGTTTACTGGGAGTCTACTGACTGGACGCACCAGGCATTTTGCAGTTCAGTTTCAAACACAGCTGGAAATTGCCTGCTCTCTGTTCAACGAATGACAGTCACTGGGGTCACCAACTATGTTGCTTGATTAATTATCTTTAACATTCATAAGATAGATACATGCATCTTCCTTATTTGTCGAACCCAAAAGAAACACATAAACCATTAATGAGGATGTTTCTGCAATTGTGACGTCAGGCAATGCTATACTTGGGTACAGGTGAAGAAAAAAGCAGCTTTTGCCTGTCAAAGGACTCCCCTCCAGTTAATGGTGCTGCACTGTCAACGTGATGTCGCAGCAGACGCTATCCACGCTGCGCTCCGATTTCTCTCTTGAGCACGGCGCAGAAGTGGTCGTTTTATTGACCAGTGATATCCATCGCAGTAGCAAGTAACAGTCGCCTTATCAAGGTGACAGTGGCACACCCTTAGGAGAGCAGTTAGCAACACTAGAATTATAAGCTTGGACTCCTCACTGGTATTCAATAAATGAATGTCAGAAGTACTTGACAAACGTTTATGTCTATAAGTCTGTGTACATATTGCAATTACTTGCAGTACAGTAGACGCAGAATAAAAAATGAGCAAGGATGGTGAGTGTGTAGAGAGTATGACGTGTTGAAACACTCTCTCCATGCAGGTGCCTTCTGCTGGGTGCTGGCACCCTCGGCTGCAGCGTGGCCCGGTGCCTGGTTAGCTGGGGCGTCCGCAACATCACGTTCGTCGACAACGCCGTCGTGTCGTACTCAAACCCGGCGCGTCAGTCGCTGTACACGGCGCAGGACTGCCAGCGTGGAGGACGACGTAAGTGCGACGCCGCTGCCGATGCTCTGCGTGCCGTGTCACCCGCGGTGCACGCCCGGGGCGAGAACCTGACGGTGCCGATGGCCGGTCACAGCGTGCCCGCACGCTCCGAGGACTACGTGCGAGCCGACGTCCAGAGGCTGGAGGCCTTGATCGCCGAGCACGACGCCATCTTCCTGCTTCTCGACACTCGCGAGGCTCGATGGCTGCCCACCATGATTGCGGCCGCGCAGCAGCAAGGTCGTCATAAACGCGGCACTGGGCTTCGACACGTTCCTCGTCATGCGCCACGGCGTCGCGGTGGGCGAGGCCGGAGACGGCGCCGAGAAGCTGGGCTGCTACTTCTGCAACGACGTCGTCGGGCCAGCCGACTCTACGCGTGACCGAACCCTGGACCAGCAGTGCACGGTGACGAGACCCGGCGTCGGCGCGATGGCCGGCGCCTTAGCTGCCGAGCTCTTGGTGGGCCTTCTGCAGAGCCCCTGAAGGGCCGATGTCCCGCGTCGGACGATACGGAGGCAGCCGGCGAGAATCCCCTCGGACCTGTCCCTCATCAAATCCGAGGCTTCCTGGCGCGGCATGTGTACATGACGCCCACGTGCGCCGCCTTCCCAATGTGTACGGCTTGCTCGCAGCCGGTGCTCAAGGAGTACAGTTCTAGGGGCTGGGAGTTTGTGTTGCAGGTGCTCAATGACGCGGCTTACTTGGAGAGGTTGACTGGACTGAGCAGGCTGCACGAGGAGACGGACCTCGACCAAGTGTGGGCACTCAGCGACAGTGAAGACAGCGCGTCATGAAGAAGCAGCTTACGTGTCGTGCACCACTTTTCCAGAACATTTTGCAGAGTCACGTAAATGGCACGAAAGCAGGTGACGCCTTATGGATTATTTAGCTTTATCTTTCACACCCAGATGCAGTGAAGCGCTTTCGTTTATTTATTTTTATATTTTTTCACTATGACAAGTGCGGCTTAGTTCGATGTTGTGCTGATATCGTTGCAGATGGTTGCAAAGCTGTAAATGCTCATCATATATATGTGTGGTATCGGTTTTGTTTAGAGCACATTGATCATACTTAGTACTCTTGCCATTACAGATACTCATTTTAATGCAATGGTATATGCAGTTACTTGCTGATTGTAACTGTAAGTGGATAAGCTGCTCTTTGGAGCCAAACATTGTAAAAAAAGAATTTTTTGTTGCGAAATGCTATAATCAGATTCTACCAGTAGTGAGGCATAACCTAGCAAGTTTTCTTGCATCCTGCACCATTATTTTAGCCACAAGAGCCTTTTATATCCCATCAAGTGATGGATGGACTTTCGTTATTTGCTATTGTCGCAGTGCCATTTTTTCGTAACATTGCAGTGTTCTGACAATCCATTCTCAGGTTTGGTGGACTCAGTTTTGATTATTTGCCTTGTGCCGAAATGCTGAGCGTGCAACAAAATGTCGAATGTTACTTTGTGAAAGTTATAAATGTTAGCCTCCCACCTTTGTCGGTTTGTGTCCTGTGTGGTCCGATAAACTGTGTTGGCGTCACTCACACCAGATGGTATAGGGCGGCTGTTTGATAGTTATAGAAACTGCGCTGTGGCATGCGTGTGTCAGAATCTATCTTACATCATACGTATGGGCCAGGGTAGGGGCGTGTCCTCAGGTGACATCGTGCTACTTAAGATACTTCACTGAGTTCGGGCGCATGGGGCAGAAGTTTCCATCTTTCAGGTCCTTGATGTTGAAAAATGTGGATGCATGTTAGAAGTGGGCTCATAGGTACAGCTGAAGGAGGGTGTGATGCACCCGGATCAGAGGTCCAAAACAGTAATTCTTGGACATTCCTAGAGGCATGAGCGAGCTTGTTGCCTCTAGCTGAGCAGCGGCTGGGCATTGGGATCAGTTGTTTCCGCTCTCCCTCTGAGCGTTGAGATGGTGACCTTACAAGGATTCGGTGCCTTTGAAGAAGTTTTCATAAACTGCTTGGCTTCTTGTGCATCTGTAAGAACCAAGCATGACCCAGCGTTTCGGAGGGCGTTCGGAATTCCTGGTATATTAGCGGAGCCCCCCCGGCACTATCTATGGAGCGGCAGAGGAAGATAAAAAGAAACCTAACGCGAGGCACTGAGAGTACAGTCAGGTGCAGCAGGAACATTATTCTTTCTCACCGCTGGGTGATGCATGTGTGCCAAGAAAGAGCAGGGGTAGTGGAAATTGCAGGTGGGGATGCTAGGTGAGACATAAGCGAGACCAGGGCTGGACAGAGATACTCAGAAATGTATTCTGGAATACAGATATCGAAATACATGTCTTCGAAGCCTAAAATACAGATACTGAGGTACACTACAATATGATGTAATGAGATATTTCGGAGATACTTTTGCAAAAAGATGAACGAGTATGCCAGAATACAGATACTGGAATAGAAGTATGAGAATACAGATACAGGAATACTTTTTCTATTTCAGAAATACTGATGCTCCGCAAACACATTTATGCATCCGCAGTGACCACCAAGAATTATGAAAAACTTGTTTATCTACACAGGTTTGTTTTTCTGAGAAGGTTGTCATGCTAATTGCACTTAAGCAACAGCAGCTTCTAAATAGGCTGTCCTTGTGGACAGCTTTGGTTTGGCCTCAACATACGATTTACAAACAATGAATGTCTCTCTACTGCTGCAGATCATCACAAGTTCATGTTGTGTAGACTCATGCAGCGTTGTGATACGGTGACAAGCAATGAAGCTGTCATCAAGTTAAAGAACACACTGGCAGCTACATATGCAGCCAGCTGCTCAGTGGACGCAGGGTACCGACTTTGAAAAGGATCATTTCCCTGCAAAGTGGCTAATTAAGGGCGACCTGGGTGCTTCGACACTTAGTGGCGGAAGAAATTCTTTTGTCTGTTCTAAAATGGCACCTTGAACCCGCCTCCCGAGTTCCATCAGCGCTGGGCTATACTGCTCAGTATGATGCTAAACAGTCAAAGAGGTTGTTGTAAACAACACATCGTCTGACAATTTGGCGGCATTTTTTTTTTCCTGGCAGTGATAGGCTGGCTGCTACAACACAAGGCATCTTGGACTCCCCAGAGTCCACGCACCAGGGTTGGCCAACTCTCATTTGCTCACAACTGCCTAGAATATACCATTATATTCTAGACACCATATCGCAACAAAAATTGATACAGCCTGTCTCGCTGTGAGGAGTGAAAGGTCAGTGTAGCTCGTTTCAGCTAGCCTCAACAGGAGAAATCAGCTCTGGCGTAGGGGCAGCCCAAACCCCCAAAGACTGCCGCACGCTTGTAA
Source organism: Hyalomma asiaticum (assembly GCA_013339685.2). NCBI lineage: Eukaryota > Metazoa > Arthropoda > Arachnida > Ixodida > Ixodidae > Hyalomma > Hyalomma asiaticum. The sequence goes on along the minus strand of CM023487.1, from coordinate 85,298,358 downwards.
ATCAATTAGGAACGCACACCTGGCACGCTGGAGGGTTGCCTGGAAGCGCAACAGAGATAACCACTTTCAAGCCACTTCGCCGCCACCACTGTGAGAAGTTCCTTTGGACAATGCCGCCACTTTGAGAACTGATAGCTTGCAAAGCCTCTGTTTCAAGGTGGTACCTGTGCGGGGTGTCATCAAAAGAATGGCTGGCCACTCGAAAAAACATTAGGAGTGCTGCACCAGCCTTGGGAAAATAGCCACTTCCATTGAATGGGTCGACCATAACTGCAGTGTACGGGAACGCATTGCCGCCCTTTTGTGTCCCCGACTGACAGCAGAGTTTTACTTGGCTTCAGGAAAGAAGAGTCTACTTGTAGCATTTACAAACACATCGGCGCATGTCCAACAAAGTTAAAAATATATCCGTGTCTTCAACAGTATTGTGATGCAAACAATACATCATAAAGGTATTTCACTACTGAGATACAAATACATTTTTCAAATATATCTCCATACAGAAATACAGGTACTCAAAATTATCTCTGAGATTCTGGTGCTGTACTCTTCTGTCGTGATAATGCCCAGCTTTAAAGGGGCACTGACACCAAAATTTCGCTGCTAAGATAGCCTGCGGGATCGATTTTCGTGGACATACAGATGTCATCTACCAAATCTCAATGGCGAACACAGCTCCGAAGGTAATTTAAATGAATATTGAAGTTCGCATGCGCAGTCTAGCGCTAGACGTTGTACATCGCGGCATCGACAACAGCAAAGGTGATCTGAAGGGGACCCCCAACTTCCGCGACGTCACCACGGCAGCCGAGCTCCGAGAGTGCAGCTAGCAATGATGACGTCATAGCCGCCATTGCTAATTCGCTGTGGCTGCGTTAGTAGGCTGCCGGCGACACCAGACCTCAAGAAGTTAGTTGCCACCCAACAACGATGACAGCAACAGTGACAACAACACGCAAGACGTGCGACAGGCGAAAGAAAACGAGCACGCGGCGGTTGTCGTGCGGAAGTGCGTCACAGTTATGTGTGCTCACGTGGTTGAACTCGTTTACTCCATTTCGAGCGCTAGATGGCGCCAGTTTCACCGGGCGCCTTGTCGTTTTTTGAGCTCTCCCAAACCGAAACTGAAACTAGTGGGTAATAAACAGGCCGTAAATAATTATCTGATGCACGCTGGAGCAATTGATGTGCCGTGTCATGGCTAACAGGTCCCCAGCTACGTATTGCAGCGAAAAACAGCAGACGAAAATTTTCGTGTCAGTGCCCCTTTAAGCAAGACACACAGCAGACCGCATAATTCGCAATGGGCGGCCAATTATGAGGCTGAGAGATGTTGGCATCTGGAGGGCAAGAAGTAAGACAAATGTAGAAAAGACAGTGCCGGTGCCACCACTGGACTTAAGTGCAAGTCCTTGAACAGAGACCACTGAGGACATCGTGTGAGGTGTGCTCACATGAGCCCCCTTTAAGTGAGGATGGTGCTTCACATCACACCTACCTTGGATAATAGATTAAGCTTCCGCATAGAAGTCTTATCACCCGATGAAACGAAGTATTGCAGAATTGTTTCTCTGCTATATATGTACCTGTGTGCTGCATGTCCTTAGTGTACTGTAGCTTCTCCAAGATGTGTATACGTGTGTTGAATTTTCTTTTTTTTACTGTGTTTGCATTCTTTGGGGGGAAGTGCAAGTACTTGAAGTTTTCAATACAAACAGATAAACGCTCTAGTATAGCTCTTGATAATACAAATTCCGATCATTTGAACTTTCAGTCAATTCAGGTAAACATCAAATCTTTGCTTGGCCCGCTGTGTTTTCAATGCATTTAAAAGCTACTGAATCCAGACAGCACGATCAGGTTAGTTCTGCTGTATGTTCAACTGTATGTGTGTTTGCTGTGCAATGCTTAATGCTTTCGCAGGCTGATAGCTATGCACAACAGCTTCCTAAATGGTGAGCGGTGACACAAAGCTTTGAGGCTGACGCTTTAGTCCATGGTGATCCGTAGTCCCGTCATATATACGACCACCACAAACTAATGAGTATAGTTTCGGAAATTTGCAAATGTTTGCTTCTTGCTGAATATGCGAGATGAGGATGGTTTTGTGTGTTCGAATTGTAAGGAATTTGTAAGGCTGCTTTGAATGCTCATGTTTTCTTTAATTCGACCATAAGTACTCCTGGCCATTCATCATCTGCAGTGCCATAGTCTGAGCTGGTGCAGTAGACCGCCGATAATTACAACTCTGATAATTCAAACTAAATATGTTTGCTTGGCGTGCTATGTTTTCAGTGTGTTTAAAAGGTGCTTAATTCAAACTGCACCATACAGTAATGTTAGTTCCTACTTTTTGCTCATCCTTACCACAAATATTGGCTGCTCTGGTTCCTTCAAGGTGAACATTCATGCGTTATTTAACAGCCAGAAATAAAGCCGATCGCCTGTCAGCACTTGTGTAAACATTGAAAACCACTAGCAGGAAAAAAAAAAAAAAAGAGGTGACAACAGTGCATGTGATAACTCGCCATCAGATTTTTATTCCCTGATAGTATGTTGCACTGAGCTTACATCTGATAATTCAAACAAAATTGTGGTCCCCCCGTCAAGTTTGAATTAACAAGGGTCTACTGCTTATGGAAGTGCAATCTCAGTTATACAAATGCTGCACCGGAGGGGGAGGTGTTCACGTCATTCAGGACATGGTGACATCAGAATAAGCACAGATACTTAGGAGTGAACCTGCCATTCTGTATGTATTGATGACCAAGGCTCCCACTGGGAGCCAAAGTGTCTTTTACGTGACAATGTCTCTACGTGGCTTTGTATATGGTGTTGTTGCTCTTCTGTCATTATGTGCCCTGACCATACAGATGTCCGTCTAACTTTTGATTTTGTGAGCACAAATAAATTACTTCGGCGGAATTTAAACCTTCTGGTCATTCTTTTCATATTTGGGGGGAACAGAAAGTGACTTCTTTCCATTTCATTTGTTTATGCACTCTTCCGGAGCCTTCCACTACAGCTTGCTTCATAATCATATTGTGGTTTTTGGCACGGAAAACCCCATGGGTTATTACTGTCACACTTACGTCATACAACTCTAACCTCAAAGTTTTTAATTTCCTTTACAGTCCCCATCCAGAGGTGAAATGGAGGTCATGTGCAGGAAATGCAGCGCCTTAGGAAATGTTGCATAAATGAATGGACAAGCACACGGAAAAGAATGAAGTAGGGAGAGAGAGTGCTTTTCCTTCTTTGTTTTTTTTTTTTTCTTGTGATAGTCCATCCAGTTGCGCAAAATTCCCTGAGATTTGCACCAAGTTGCACATGAAGAAGTTGTTCTAAAGCACGGTGCAACCAGGGTTCATTGTGGCCCTTGAAAAACTCTTGCTTTCAAAAATGCCATTTTCAAGGTCTTCAAATCAGATTTTTTTTTATTTGCTGTAGTGCATTTCTTTTTGTGATCTTTCAAGGTTCCGTACTTCATGCTCAAACCTATGGGATGTCATAAAACCTTTCCTTGTTTTAAGCCACAGGTAAGCTAGTGTTGGAAGGGGACTTGGCGTTAGTTGCCAAATGCTCTGTTGAAGACATCAAGGAACTCTCTTGCACATTGAAAGGAATTGTCTGTGATGGTTTATAAAGGAGTTCGAATTACTAGGGAGCTGCGGACATCGCTTTTAGCTGCATGGAACCGGTGGTAAGTGTACTTGAAGGAGCAGAAAAAGGAGGAAGCGCAGCAGTTGAGGCATTCAGAGAGAGGTCGCATTGAAGAGGAAATCCGACAGCAACAGACACAAGAAAAATAAACTGTAACAACTGCTTACCTGGTGGCAGCTGGTACAACTACACCGAGAAAGCCGAGACAGCAAATGAGCAAATACATCGTGAAATGACACAGTCATAGAAAAACTGCAAAAGATAGCAGGAGGTCGAAGCCACCGATTGTGTGGTTGCAGAAAAGCTTCGAGTGCTTTCTTGAAGTAAGTACTTACCTGTGTGCACATTAAGGCATTCTGTATGTTTATTGATGTCCGATCCAGGACAAATTAGAAGCTTTTGTAATGTTTCAAATAGGTGTATGCCATTTCCCCCCCCTTTTGCATTAAAATTGTATTTGTTGCCAGAGGAGTTATCGTCTATCCAAGCTACTAAACACGTCGTATGAGGTCCTTCAAATTACTATGTCGGGGCCTTGAATGTCCTTGAAAACTCTTGGAATTTTTTCAAACATTAAGGCTGCTGCGAACCCCCGATTTAGGTCGCTAGGTGCTGGCAGCACAAAACATGCGACACCATGTACATTGCAGAAGACATTACAAGGCTAGCTATAGACAAAGCCGATGTCTTCCACCTTCATCAAGGCACCGCTGAGCACCTGCGGAGTGGTTGAGAGAGCAGAATGTGAAGGAGAGGAAGGGGAAGTGTCACGTCAGCCATGTGATGCAAGTGTAAGAACACATTGTTAGTGCAAAAACGGGAAAAAAAGAATGGAAGAAGGCAAGCGGAAACAACAGGTCGAGCACTACACCTCAACTGAATTGATTCAAACAGAAGAGCCAAGAGTTACAACATATGCATATGCGTGCATGAGTGTCGTCAAAGGCAAAATTAAAATACAGAACCTGAGAGATGTGTTTCATTCTCATACAAAAAAGCCGATGTGTCACTAATATAACTCGTGCCTCTCTTTTTATGTGACATGCCTCAAGCGATCTTGGTTCACATCCGCAAGTCTTACAGTGCGCTGTACTTGTGGATATGAACCAATATTGCGCGAGACCAAGATAATTTACAGAAATGGTTATACATTGGCGAGAGAAGGTTTGGAGGCATATCACGTAAAATAGAAAGGCATGAGTTGTATTAGTGACACATTGGCATTTTTGTATGAGAATATATGAAACACATCTGTTAGGTTCTGTATTCTAATTTCGCCTTTGACGACACTCATGCACACATGCGCATGTGCTGTAATACCTGGCTATTCTATTTGAATAAAGTCAATTGAAGTTTAGCGCTCAACCTATTGTTTCCTCTTGCCTTCTTCCAAAGTCTCTTTTTCTTTCCCCCGTCTTTTACGTTTATGTGTTCTTACGATTGCAACCAACTCGCCCAGCAACAAGTTCTGCATGTGATGTAAGCTCTGGGGCCATGGCACAACACCTGGAGTGGTGCAAGGCCACCGTGGGCAAGGCCTGTCTTTTCTACAAACCCTGGGAGAGCCTTCATGGTCAGGACTACTGGTGATGACCGGAGCAGGAGCAAGTCTTCCACCAGAATGCGGCCCATTTCATACATCGGGTGCAGCACTGTGAAGGCGATGTAAGACATTCAGCAAGCAAATGTGTAACTTCACGCGTTCCATAAATGCCTTTCGCCGATGCAAGTGCTCGTACAAGGCCTGCACGTCAAGTGTCAAGGAACAAAATGTATGAATTTATTACTCAGCATAAAAGAGAAAAATAAAATCATATTGTAGTTGCGAAAAAGAAACGATTTACATGCTGGTGCGAACACATCTGCTGTAAGAAGTCTCGCTAGCCTCCACAGCATTGCACCTTATGTACAAAATGGAGTATATTGAAGGGACCCTGAAACGGTTATGACGATTTTGTGAAAACGTGGTGATCCGGTAGAGCGAGTCATTAAGGTCACTAGAGGACAGATTTCAGCGCTCTGCGTAAAGTGTGTAATTTACAATAAGGCTTCGAACACGCGCATCGCAAAAGATCGCAGCGGCTCGTCGAAATGCGTTTTCAAATGCCCCCGCCTATCGCACGGTGGAATGGGAGGCCCCTAACAAGTGACCGTGCACGTAATTTTCCCAATCTAACTGCAAAAACGTGCTCCTACAACGTGCTCCTTCGTTTCAGCCAACGGTAACGTCGCGGCGTCTGGCGGCGTTCACACGAGTCGCCGGCGCTCTATTACAGAGGCTAGCACTGCCGAGGCCGGCGACCTCAGTAATGATATCGGGGCGCTATGTTGCTGCGGAGGGCTCCGCAGGGCGGCTGACGAGGGAGGCGCAGTCGTCGCTAGCGCACACTCCGCAGCTGATCGAATTGAGGAACAGCAGTGGTAAGGAGGAAGGTGGCAGAAATAAGCTCATAGCTGCCTTAGCGCATGGTGCTTCACTTTATTTATGGCGTGAATGATTTCACAATTGTGTTGCCTAATCGGTGACGCAATGTCAAAAAAACGTTTCAGGGACCCTTTAAGTACCTAACGTGTAGCAATAAGAAATAGACTGCGCCTATGTGATGCCATGAAAATATTTCAAGTTGATTATGTAAAATGGTTCAATTTATTATTAAACCTTTTCTCTGCTCATGACAGAAGAGGCTCTTTTTTTTTTTTTTGTTCTTGTAGCATGCAACTCTGCTTACATTTCTATGCAACATTCTTTTCAGACTGTTACGGTTGCAAATTCACAGCCTCAGACGGAATGCATCTTGTTTCAAACTCTGTATTTTCCTAAGCCTCTGTGCACAATTCTGTCTTTGTAGCAAAAAAAAAAAATGCACATTTAGACTGCTTATTCGCAAATTAAGTGTCCTATGGTGACTGTGTCTACTAACGTTCAACAATTTTAAATGCGAAGCATTCCTTGGAAAACTGGAGCAACTTTGACCTTGTATATCTAGCCGCCTACTTCTCGGAGCTATATGCTGCTTGTCTTGTCGCCAATATTTGCATGGTAGGGGGCAATATATAACAAAAATGGATGGCTGATGTTTACACCAATAACAGGATACAGCTGTCATATACGCTGCAGTTAAATACACTGCAATGGCGTATAACTGCATTGCTTGGCCCACGGTATGCGGGTATGCACCACAGGTGTTCGAATTTCATGCAGCCTGTGTCAATCAAGGAGCAACTAAAATAGACATGTAACATATCATTGGAACATACTTGAAAATAAGAAAGGCACACTCTTCGTCGTCGTTCGCGGTTGAAATACACTCGAACTTTGTTATAACGTAATGGGATATAACGAAATAACGAACGAAATAAAATTCCCCTTAAAATCTCCACATGCATACCTGTCCCTAGCAAAAATTCTAATAGAGAAACTAATAGCCTATGAGGTTATTGTCACCAATAGAATTTATTAGTATTAGACTAATAGCTTGTACAAGACTTATAGGAAAATATAATACGATTGTTCTAATAACCTAGACGTATGAAGCTTAATACACACTATAAAATTTTAACTCCCTTAAGGGTGTAAATGACCTATCCCATGGGCACAGAGTAAGCTCATGGGCGACACCCTTTTCGTGTGTAGAGCAAAAATGGAGGTGCATGTGCTTTGCAATCGCACTGTGAGTGACACAGCATTTGATTTTAGCTGCATTTATGATCAGACATTACACACTAACAAGACACTGCAGGAGCATCAAACATGCAAATACACACTCGACCATTTCAAACCGATACATAGAACAGAGAACGTTTGCGTTATTTCACATCTGTACACAGACAGTCCCGTATATATACTCCAGCTTCCTGACCTGCTATGTAGTGCCAGTGGGGAAATTACTGTTATGCACAATTACAAAATAAGGATACACAGGACATCTGCCAATCAAGGATAGGTTAACTGGTAGCTGTGCATCACACATATCTGTTAATCTAAACCCACCAAATATTCACTGTCAAATTGCCAAGAAATCATACATCTCTAGGTTCCTCATTTACACCCTTAAGGGTGTAAATTTTTTACTGTGTAAACTAATACAAACTAATAAAGCTATTTAAAGGATTATTGAGTTGCAAATTTTGTGTTTTAATAGTTATATAAAGCCCTAGCTACCTTGCTTGAGAAAAGATCCATTAGACAAATTTCGAAAAGTCTTATAGAGCATATTGATATAAACTAGCAAGGCTAATAGAACGATGTATTAGACTAATACAAACACCTATAAGACAAGTAAAGATTCCTATAAGACTAATACAATACTAATAAGACTAATAGAAAAACCTATTAGACTAATACAAATCTCTATTAGAATTTTTGCTAGGGGTATTTCAAACCTCGTTTTAACGAAGTAAGATGGACCTTTCTATGGATATAACGATCTAAAACCGTCTCCGAAACCGAAAACCTATCCGCGTCCGCGCCAGCGAAATTGCTTCCCACGTTGATTGGCGCGGCGATTCAAAAATTCCGCGGCCCGATAAAACTGCCGCGCACAGCCGCGTGCAAGCAGCGGTGTACCCCAATATGTGCTACTGCCTTCCTCCGTCCTGCTGCAGTCCTCGCTTGCCATCCCCGCATTTCCCCCTTTTACTCGCAGCAGCTAAATGTCAATACGTGGCCACCGAGATCGCTTGCGCCGATCTCGGAGGCCATCCTAACTGCAGAGTCTGACGGCCGGCAGTCGAGATATGAGGGGCAAACGCGCCTTCGCTAGAGTGTACTAGAATATTCTAGTACACTCTACCTTCGCTTGCGTGCGGTGGTGATTGGCGCGTCCACTTCGTCACGGCCGCCTGCGAACGCTACCGAAGGGTGCTGTGCTTGGGTGTGGCCTCCGAGAGTGCATCGCGGCGATGTAGCGAGCTTTTAGGAACAGCAAGACGGCGCGGGGACGTTAGCCCTACACATCGTGCGCGTCGTAGCGGCGAAGGCGGCGCGCTCGGTAGTCAGCCGCGTGCTGCTCGTCCGCGATCAGCGTATTTTCGCTGTTGACTGTTCAGTAATCTGGCGCCCTGCGCATGCGGGGCTAGAGGTAACGAGGGGGCCGACCGGCTTGCTCGCGAAGTAAGCATCCGAGCACCGGCCGCCAACCTCCCACGACTCCACGCGACATCCTTGAGAATCAGAGGAGCGAACGACAAAAAATACAGTTTTCCACATCCGGAGCTTACCGGAGAACAGGCGCGAGATTGGTGTCGAGTACAGACGAACACGTACAGTAACTTACAAAGGAAACTCCACATGAATCCTACCATATGTAGGCGACCTTCTCCCGTTCGATAGCGTCGCCGCTTCTCCGGTTTTGAGGTAACGTGGACAAGCTGCGCACTAAACGGAAGCGATTTACATTGCGTTGCGGCAGAATGCGGCCTGTTGCGCCGGCTGCCGATTCGCACGGTACTGACGGGTAGATTTATCTTTTACTGCTTCAGAACCTCGCCAATCAACACAGGGCCATCCGGCATGTCGAGGAAGCCGTCCGTCTCCAAGGGCTCGAGACCGTCACCTAGGCTGGTGTGCTTGTGGCCCTACCCCGAACAAATCGCCGGACCTATTCATTGGTTAAACTTTTCCCCATTTAAAAACTTTATCGCAAGCGTCGCTTTATATAGTGTTACTGCGGGCCACACGCCGTCTTATTTGCCGGTTGAAATTTTCAAGCCGAAATGGCAAATATTGCAGTTGAGTTCAATGATGATTATAACGAAATAATGGATATATTCGTTATAACGAGGTTCGGGTATAAACATACCCACGCAGACACACACGCAACCTACCAAGGGGACATCGAGCTCGGGTCCCCAAGGTGCCAATCAAGCACATTACCAGTAAGGCTACGGCGGCTCTTCTCACACGGCAGGTAAACCTATCACACCGGCAGTTGCGATGATGGTGCTTGTGTAACGCGAATTGCGCTGCTAATGAGTCATACGCACTATCATAGCAATACATATGTTCTGCTACCATTCGGCATGCTTTTGTGCTACTTTGCTCAATCCCATAGCAATACTTCAACGAACACTTATGATACACACATGAGCACTAGTGTCCACAAAATGAAGCTCTGTGCTTAGGGTTGCCACCTTTCCCAGAAAAAAAGAAAACCGGCCCGTCAGCATGGGGGGGCACAGGAACATGAAGTTATTTTGAAAGAAAAAAAAAAAAACTCCGCATGTGAAACTCCGAAAGCAAGCCCAGGCCTATCCAGAGGGCCCACGAAAGGGCGGAGCGTCATGGCGTTCTTTCCTCCACGTGGGTGCGGCCAGCGGTTACAACGGCCTCCCGCTAGGGAGTCCTTACGTAGCTCCTCAGGATTCGTTAAAGTTCATTGTCTGTCTGTCTGTCGCATGTGAAATCTACATGCAATGACATTTATTGCACCCTTCTACATCAACATAATGTCCACGTACGTACACACACAGAACTGAGCAAACCAACTAGTCTGCCAGCTAGTGCCTAATGTTTGCACCTAGTCAAATGAGCTTTAAAGGGATATTGGACAAAATGCTTGCCCACTGAGGTTTTCAGCCAAACTAAAATATTGGGTGCTGGACTCTGTAGACACAAGCTTCACTTCAGACAGAAACTAGTGGAAAATGAAGACCTTAATGCATTTTTCACAAATCGTCGCACCTTGAACTAGCTTGCCTTGGAACTTCCTTGAACGACCCCGGGGTGCCACAATGCCATCCGTTGCCGTGTCTCAACTCGCTCAGAGTTGAGAAAGTTATCGGGATACGATGAATCAAAACTGGACAATGATGGCCAGGCTTAGGTGCGGACTGGCAACCGGCCTGTTGTCTAAAAAACCGGCCCGGCCGGTGCAATACCATGCAGGTGGCAACCCCATCTGTGCTGTGCACTGACGTTACGTTGTATCATGAGCTACATACCATGCAGTCATCATGGTGCTGTCGACGTTCCTGGTTAGCGCGCGTTAAACACTCACTCATGTTCTTTGCACAAAGTCCTTAATCCTATGTGTAAGACTTGGCTTAATGTCAAACAATTCGTCATAGGCAATTTTATCGCTGACTGCTTTGCATGACAGAGATTTCCACAATGCGTGGGATCTGTAGGATTTTTTTATAAGGTTATTGCACTGTATCAGAAGCTCAAATAATTTGCCGATAACCGAAGCTTCGTTTGAGTGAGTGTCCCCAAAAGGCTGGCCGCTTTCAATAAAGAGAAAAGACAAATAAATCTGAAAGTATAAGTTTGCTGTTTTATTCATTTTCTATATGCACATCACCTACACATTCACTCCGTTCAAACAACAGGCACAAAACCAGCCTCACATGCACACAACATAAATTAAAACTACTTCACTTTGCCCCAATCATTTCAAAGGTGATACAATGCGTGCCAAACCACAAGCTACTCTCCAAACAAAAGGTGTGCGACGGCATGAGTAAATCACACATCAAGCTAAACTCAGAAAGCAACTGCCCAAACCACCCTGTGCGTCTCTAGAACTCCCTTCATCTGACTGGGGCACATAACGAACAAAAACATGCAAACTTTGCAACACATCACAATGCACAAACAATACGTGACCTCTGGGTGACCTTGATGAAGCCTTCAAAGAATCAACTAAAAAGAAATGCACTTCTCGCAACATGTTTTCCGAATTTTGATGCTATCAGCAGTTTTGCGCGTGTAATGTGCACAACAGTCACCCCACAGTGATTACAGCTCAAGTTCATTTCGCTATTTTTAGACATTTCCGCAGCAAAAAGACATTGTTAGCACTGCAGAAACTGCTAACAATGTCTATGTAGAGGCATTTTAACAGGACCAGTTCACATTACATACAGAAAAAAAAAAAAACGTAACATTCATCAAGAGAAGGGCTCAGTTTCTTTGATTGTGTCATGTTCTGATACGTTCATAAATCCTGAACACGGACTATGGAAGCAGATTATCCACCCATACGAAACACCTTGGCCTTTGTTTCCTAATCTCAATGTTTGAAAGAAAATAGCTTGTGCATCCCAGACCACACTATGTGTCCTAGTACAATCGGACTTTAGTGGAGCACTGGTCTTTTGTCTTAAGGATCATGGCCAAGTTGGGACACAGCAAAAGAATATACGTGAAAGCTTATAGAAAACGTTTGTCGACATGCCATCTCTAGTACACATGAACACACTGAAATGAAATGGTTTGCCTTTCAAGGTCAGCGGCAGTGAAAAATTCAGAAATAGAGGTTCCAGTATGAAGCAAGGCAGCACCATAGCAGGAGAGGGTTTACATAGTGCCCCCTGGCTCATCCCAAGCGTCATGTTCTTGAGGATGATTTTGTGGAATTTTTATGGCTTATGTACTTTTTATGTGCCAATTATAAATATGCAATTGTTATTCTAGTACAGCACGTAGCTTTCAAGATACAAAACATTGTATTGTTGGCAGCAAGACCTCGTCATGAACTGTGAGAGGTTTACAAAGCAAATCAATATACAACAATCTACGATAATACCTGCATGCAATAAGACATGTTCTCAACCTGTCTCAACAAAAGTTGTGATGTGTTGGACATTCGTGAGCGAGTCGACATCGAGCTGGGATTTTGCGCATGGGAGCTCCAACTTGCCATAACTTTTGTTCAAATGGTTTCAGAACATCTGTTCCAAATGTTGATCTGCTGTGTAACTCTCTCATTTTAGGAAATAAAAATCTCCCCTAACAGGGAGCATGAAAAGATAGATGTTTAAAAGAATAAACGTTGCACCATAAAAACAACTGCATACTTAAAATCGGCACGTGAATATACATAAGGCGCAAATGTTTTGATAACAATTTGCTAAAGAAGAAATCCACTGAAGATCCGCTGAAAGATGAAGCAAAAATCTTTTTGGAGCAGGGTTTCTTCTTAAGAGTGTCGATGAAACAAGAATCCCCACACAAAATCAAGCAAGGCAAGCAAATCAAGAAAACATAAGCGCAACGTTGAAGCCAGCTTCCCGCACTCAACATAGCTGGCACAGGGAAAAAAGGTCACACGCAAATGTGCAGCACACACCTTTCACATAACTACAGCACGGGCTCCTCATATACTGACACAGTGCTGGACATGGATAAACTTGTCATGTGCTACTACTACAACGCAATATCACTGACACAACACCAGCACACCACTTAAACACATGCAAGGCAGCGAGGAACATTTGTCATAAAACTATTGAGCAACTGCGTTCATTTTTAGTGTCTCAGAGAGAAAAGATTGCAGAGGCGGTGGCTGTCATAAGCAGACGCAAGCCAGCAGGACATGAAGAAGAGTTGTTTTGTCCTGAAGATCGCACTGCACGCTACTACGCACATTCAGACACTAACGCGCAAAGATTCGCACCAAATCCAGACTGCAAACACACGACACCCGACCCAACAGACCCACAGCACAAGCAAGCCAGAAAAACTGCGAGGACAAAGTGTACTACAAGCCACCCGTGTGACGTCACTAAACATTCGTACAGTCAAACCTTGATATGACAAATAACGACATAATTAATTAAATAAAAATAGCACTGTCATTAAAGCAGTGTTACAAATTGTAAAACAGATTATTGTATACAGCAGAACCTCGTTATAACGAACCCAGATATAACGAAGAAATCGCAATTCCCCTTGAAATTCCTATGCATGAAATTGATATTGGTTATAACGAACTAATGGTTATAATGAAGTAATTACCGATCCCCCTTCAACTTCGTTATAACGAGGTTTTACTGTATAACAAATCCATTTTTGTGTCATGTTAAATTTGTCTTGACAAGGTCTGACTGTACCGCAACTGTTCGCATGTACCCAAGAGAGCCTTGCATTGGCCGCATGGGCCAAGCGTAGCAAGAAAAAAAAATGGAAGGCCCTGCCACGCAAGATTCACAACAGGCACACATATCAGGCACGGCACTTCACATCATTTCAGGAACTGATCTGCCACGCACATACATCAAGCTGGAACCGCTAGACAGCAGCGTTATGTGCACTCTTCGATACATGTACAATGTCAGTGGCCACTACCGAGCGTCAACAAGGGTGCATCAGATTTCATTTTTATCGCAGCAGCGCGCTTCGGTTAAAGCAGTGGACATTCCTTTGTGCGCACAATTCCGATCGAAACGCAGGCCTCTAGAATGGAGCTCCTAAGCCTGCACAGTGCAAAAAAGGGACAACCACTAAAGGCACACACAATGCATAACAGTGAGGCGCTATGTCGGCATGTATTCTAGAAACAAAACATACTCGTCTATCAGTAGATAAAAGAACTTGCGGAATAGTCGGCTGCAATCACTGTCACGAGGAAAATTTACACAATTAGTGCCTGCATAGTGTCTGCAGCTGCCCACAAATGTTTTTGAATATTCTTCAAGCAGGCTCATGCAGGGATTGACATTCACCCAAGAATTCTAAAATGGAATTGAAGAGACAAAAAAAAAAAAAAAAACTCCCACAATGCAAGTGTGCTGTCGTAAGGTAATATACGACTAATCACTGCCCAAAGTAGCAAATTTTTCCAGTGGCAAGAACAAAAAAAAAAAAAATTGCACACAAAAATTCATCTAAAAAGCAACAGTCACCTTGTTTGTAAAGAGGCGAAAAGAAACAACAGATGAATATGAGACACGCAAGACATGCACTACCGCGATAAAATACGAGACAAGAAATTGCTGCAAAAGAAAAAGGAAAAAAATGGAGATTTGCAAAAGAGGACAAATTAAATAACGTAGCAATCGCATGCAAGCACACCATCAAGGTAGGCATCAAGTCGGCTGAAAACTGCCTCCGAGTACCTCGAATGTGCTGGTGACAAAGTTATAAGGCCAGACTTTTTCATACATGCAAAGATACAAAATGAATGCAACATGGCATTAGATTTTTTTTTTTGCTATCTGGGACCTCAAGCTGTACCAAAGGCCAAGCATGATTTCGTTTTTCTCTTATGGCACGCTGGAACAGCAAGCAGTGCTTCCTGCATAGTGCAGAACCAACATGGCGACACTTAGATCTCAAAGCACCAACTTGTCAACGCAACGGGACATCCATGTTTTCCTTTCCACATAGCACTGTGAGCTCTCGCGACCATATGGTAAATACGCAGCCTACTACTACCTTTCAGTGAATCCACTACCTCGTACAATTACCTCAAGCATTACCACTATGCACACTCACTGCTCAGGTGCCCTGAAGTCGAGTGCACATTTGTCCAGCATTTTTTATCTTTGTAATCACCAAGAGGTGCTATCCATCCAGATAATCTCCGAAAAGGGTAACTAGATATCTCACACTGTATATATAATTGCTTTATCAAAGCTGTTAAGCCAATCACATTAGAGAAGCACAAGAAAGGTTCCTCCATTGTGTGCACGCAATCCATTGTACACTGCTATAGAGTACAATGGATTGTTGAGTGCACATTCACCCAGAAGTTCCTTACCCTATGCAATCGCCGAAAAGTGCTGTCCAGCCAGACAGCCTCTAAAAAGGGCAGCTCTAGAAATCTATTTTCAGGCTTATCAACAGTTTGGCCAAGCGAGAGCTGCGAGCCAATCAGATTAGAGAACCGCAGATAGATTCCTCCATTGTCTGCATGCAATCCGTTGTACTCTGTTCAGTTCCTCCATTTTACTCCTTGCAAGGAACGAACAAAAGCATTGCAAGAGGGCACAATGGCACACAATGATGAGACATATCCAACTTCCATGGAACACGCAGCCGGCTTTGGTTTAGTGATTGGCTGATGCGAGTGCCAGCTTTCACCATGCTCCATGCAATTTGTGAGACACAGTGGCCTTTTGTTTGATAAGTGACATTACACTTTTCTCGTTAAAGAAGTAGAGCAGTGTTTGTGCAGAAAATGAGCTAACGTCGCGAGCCAGATGTTGGTGCTCTTTATCAAAAAAAATTCATAAGAGGATATGCAAACCCTCGCAGGGTATCGGCCTCATCTGCTCAGACTAGGAGAGCAGACAGCTGAACCACTCAAACACTGGTCACAAAAGCCTACTCAGCTTAGTTGAAATGAAGCCATTCAGTTACTTCACCGAGCTGAGGGCCAGGCCTTCCAAACCATAACAGGAGCAATTAAATAGGAAGAAACAACAAAGAATATACGTAGTGAGGAAGTGTCATATATTAAACTATTATGCCAACTCACGTGTGAGGGATGCCTCATTTACTCAGACATTTGGCATGACCGCACATGATGACCTGTTATCGCGGTGCTCCAACAAAGACACGCTGGGCAAGTAACATCAATTTTTGCATGACATGGTCCTTTCACAAAACATGGATTGCATTTCTGAGAGAATTTTGAACTCTTTAATAGCTATAGAATTACAAGATTACGGCTATGTACATAAAATTTATTGGCTTGTTTGAGTGACAAATCACTGCAGGCTTCCAATTATCACTTGAAAGGAACGATGGATGTCGTCACATGCTTGGCACACGTGCCTTGTAGAAGCGCCTGCACAGTTTGTCGCACAAGCATCAACTCAGCATGCGAGCCTCAGCATAACGGCAGTACAGTTTTCATCTGAGGCCAGTGAAAGCATGCTGCGTTTCAAGCGTCCTTTGACAAGCACCGTATGCGTCCCTTGACAACCACAGACTTCGTCAATGCACTCCAGAGACACAACCGTGCCATAATTTCATTGGACCAGAGTGGTTTGTGTGGTCAGCAGGCAATGCCTAACAGTTCAGAAAGTTCAGAACACGCACAATGTTCACAGGTTGATGATGATGGCCAACCAAGTGACAATTACACCACGTGCAACACCACTCAAACGTCGTGGATGATGGATGTGCAGATAGAGCACTCGTTACACGTCACACTGACCACCATTTGTCAATCATTAAATTATCACTTGGCTAGGAACTAGCACTGATCTTGCGCTCCAAAGCATCTTCCGGCAAATCCGGTCCACACAGTCGGCATACTAAATTCCCAGTGGCAACCACCATTCACCGCTGTGTTCGAGTAGAACAGAGACTGCCGAGGTGTCAACCACTGGGCACGGGATGAAGACACAAACAAAATTCATAACAATGCCATAATCGATTTCAAAGGCTTCTGGGCGAATTTTGCACTTTCGATTCTTGCAGCTCTAGTTAACCAGCTGCAGGGACTCGATGCTGTGGTGGTGCGAGGAAACAGAAAAAAAATAACTCTACGAGTATCACTGCTAATAGGCTCACACATTCCAACAGCAGAAGCCAACTTACACAACACCAGAGGTGGTCCACAAGAGAAGTTGAATTGCGCACATCACACGTCCATGAAAACTGCAGTATAGTTGAAAGTGGGCAACAAAGTGTGACAAACGCTTCACGAGGACAGCACCTGGCATCACAAAATGCAAGCCTCGTACAAGGTGCGCACAAAAAGTGAGTGCACGAGATGCCACGTGAAGTTGTCATGGGCTAAGGACCACGTCTACAGACAATTCCGAGAACATGTCACTACGTTTCCATTGCTTCGGTACACTCGTCACTTCCCAGTACAGACTCCTAACGCAGAGAGCACCGCACACTGGGTATCCATAGACTGCTGCCACAGCCCTCATAACCACAGTAGAAAATAAGCCGAGTTGTTTCTGCTGAAATTCCACACACTGCATCGCTGCTCCCAGGAGATGGCAACGAGAGATGGCAAACGCTGTTCCACAAATCCACGTCGGTCAATGCTCCGCACACACAAGAGAGAAGCAGCAGTAGCAGATCATCTGCATCTCCGCAGAGTTGAGCCAGTTGAGCACTGCCATCGCCCTGTAAGGGAGCGCAGCGGGCATACCGCTGAGGCTGTACGAGATGGCCTCAGAGAGTGTTGTGCATCTGCGAAGGCTTGGTATGGACGGTGGTCGTGGAGGCCGTGGTAGGTCGGATCAGTGGTGGGGGCTGCTGCAGGATTGACCAGTTTCCAGGCCTGCAAACATAAAATACATTGAACGCAGGCGTTCACACCACTGCCACTATCCGATGGACACAGCAGAGAAATAGCACCGTTTCACACACAGCAGCCAATGCTATGAAAAAAAGGGTAATCATCATCATCATCAGCCTGTCTGTGCCCACTGCAAGGCAAGGGCACCTCCCACAGATCTCCAATTATCCCGGCCCTGTGCTAACTGCAGCCAATTTATTTCCACAAAACTTCTTGATCTTGTCGGCCCACCTAACTTTCTGCCACTCCTTACCACACTTACCTTCTCTAGGGATCCACTCTGTGGGGGGCAGGGAACTGGGCTATGAATTTCCGTTTTTTCTATAGTATGATCGATTTGATTGAAGTAAATTTAAAAGGCATGAGGAAAATTTAAAGAGAGAGAGAAAAAAAAAAGTTCTTAAATCTTCTTACGAGCCTGGTGGCGCACATGTCACCGCCCCGCTACAAAGGGGACGCTCATAGCATCCATCCATCCATCCTTTTGTGACCGTCGGTCATGAGAGGTAACACCTTCCTAACTGTCGGTAATACACCAAAGGGTACCTCTGCCTGAGACTGGCCGCTTTGGATTTGTTTGATGATGGTGGCTTTCTTTTCCATTGTGAGCCTACGAAGGGGGGTTTGTGCAGACAAAGATGAAGGAGCAGTCAGGGCCATCGCTGTCAACGGTAAATTCGCTTGATGAAAAGCGCAGCACCAAACAGCTGGAAACGTCTCGGTGAATGCAAGATCGGGAAATGTGAAATGCTGCAGATAACACACAGCAGCACACAATCTACCGCAGAACTGACCAAACAACACATGAATGAACATGATGAGGTTTGGCTGGTTTGGCTAAGCTACGGCTGGAAACGGATTGGCGTGCACTAGATTGCGGTTTTGAGGGTGTGGTAGCCGTTGCGCGGTGCTGCTGGCCATACCTAGTTCCAGCAGTGTGAGTATGATGGGTTCGAGGATACAAGAAAATCAAAATGGCGGGCGGCACTGATCGTGACTTTGGTCGGCGGTTAGCGGTAAAAAGTCCGGAAAAACAGACGACGAAGGCTATAAGCATCCGGCATTTTGGACTTTTGAAAACACTGACTCTATGGGGAACTTGATGGTGCCACAGATGAGTGCGGGAAATCAAGCATGTCCATAATTTTGGGCGTCCGAGAAATTGGATGTTGACTATAGTAGAGTCCACTTATAATGATACCACATGACAAAATATCAGACATAACGATGAACAACCATGGCACCGGCCACTTTTGTATGATTTCTATGATAGAATAAACCACTTATTACGATGCTCCAGTGCTTCGATATCGGATATAGCGAGTGAATCCGGCAGCAGCGCGCGCCATAAATGGTGCTCTGCAGCAACCGCAAGTGCTGTAATGCAACCTACATCCCGTGCACCCCCTCAGAAAATAAGTCAGCGGTGTGACTTACGAAGAAGCGAGGAGGAGGCGTTTTCCTCCCGAACTCCCCTACCGGAGTCACTGCTTTGGCCTCGTCCGTGTGCCGTGTCACACCAACGTTAGGTCGCGCCGCTCACTCGCTCCATTCACCTGTCGTGTTCACCTTTTGACTGTCTTTCTCCAAAACTATAGTTCCGAAAAAAATATATTTCTAGGCACAATACCACAACTGCCTTTGCTTTACATCTCACCGCGGTTGGGATATCGGGACATTATGGCTGATCCGCCTGCGGCACATCCTTCGCAAGGTTGCACGATGCCGCAATAGAAAAGAAAGTGCAAGGAAATTACACTGGAAGTGAAGAAGAGCCTTTTAAAGGATCGCAGTAATGAGACCAAAAAGTGTCCGCCCTCATGGTCAAGTACGGACTGTCACAATCAACCGCCTGAACAATCATACACTCCGATACCAAGAGGACTGAGAGTGGGTTGAATGGCGTGGACAGTGGGAACTGCCAGAGAGTTCGACAGGGTGTCCACGAAGCAGTTGAAGATGCCCTTGTTCAAATCTATCTTTGTTTTTCTCAACCATCTATAACAAACATCAGTTATAACGATGGGATTTCCCTGGCACTTGGATATCATAAGTGGAATGCACTGTAGCATTGTCATTAAATTCATGCTATATACATACACATATAATGAATTATCAGCTATAATGCAGCTATTACCATGGTATACAGAATTCATTATAGCAAGGTTTGACTGCACATCAGCGTACTGCAGTGACTTCTCACCTGGGAGCTGGCTGGGCAAGTTGGGTGGGGCCCTTGGGGACCGTCAGTGGCTGGGACGATGGGGAACCAGGTGGGGGTCGCAGAAGCGGGGGAGGGTTGCCAGCCCCAACCGGGGCTCCACCTCCATTGGCAAGCATGCCACCGCCACTGCCAGAGGTCATCACACCGCACGGGGACCCCGGCCGACTGTTGGGACCACCAGATTCCTTGGCACCTGTAGTCGGCTCCGTCTCACCTGGCGGCTGCTCAGAAACAGCAATAAACGACACAATGCCTCAGAGACTGGATGTTTCTAGTGTAACAACAGTAGGACGCCGTTCACAGTGGTAAGCTGAAAGAACTGCATGACAGAGCTGACCACAAATGGTCCTGAAACATCACAGTTAATGGCAGGGCTGTTTAAGGTCAAGGCTGTGCCATGCGTCGAACGATCTCATTGTCATAAAATGGCGCAGGCAGAGTCAAGAAGCGTGGCATCGTGCCGTAGCCACCGTGCCAAATCCAAACCCGTCAAGAAAAATGGCGCATGCAGCAAAACACACATTACATGTGATGCCAAGCAACGGCTGGCCAGGACCCGCACATCACGCTTCTGGTGTTCTGCCAACCGTTCCAGAGCACAGCACTGCGCAGTCTGGTAAGCGCGCAAAACCAGACAAAGGGAGGGTGAAGCAAGAAGGCATGCACCGACACTAACTGCACCATTCAAGGGAGAGGGACACACCCACCATGAGCAGGCGGCACACAGAAGAAACTAAATTTTGATATAATAAAACTCACAAATGCTCGAAAATTTTCACTACAAAGAAGTTTTCATTATATCCAGCTTCAGCACATAATTTTGAAAAGTACACGCAAGAAAACCAAATGACAACTGGAGGTAGACTTAACCCAAAACAGATTTATTTTGTGGCAAATACACGGAGGGCAGAGCTTGAATTCACCTCCGAAGATCTGTTGCCTTCACCGTGATGGTAGACACTTTGCATCAGCGCTTCATTTGACATCTATGAAGCAGCCACCAGCACAAAAAAAACGCGAAACTGCATGTAGACCAAGGCTACTCTATTTGCATTCAATGAAATGCAACCTCCTGAGTGATGGGAAGAGGCATCTCCTTTAGGGCACTCGTCCTTGCAACGATACACCAAAGTGACCGAATGCATGGAAATGGGAGTCGAATCTCATGCATGCGTCTTGCATGAAACAAAGAAATGGAAAGGCAAATGCGAATGCCATGTTGACCAAAAGAAAAAAAAAAGAAAGACAAATAGAGGAAAAAAAAAAGGACATGGAAAGCTACAGCAGAGTAGTAGCACCGCTGGCGAGCAAGCTGCTGGGAACCCAATATGAGGTATGGAGGGAGGAGGACAGGACAAAGCGGGGGTGGTGAGAATGACGTTGACAGCTCGAGTGATGCAGGGAAGCTGAGAAAATGGGACTTGTGCAGGCGTCCTCCCTCATTGTGTTTTGCATGTGGCACTCTGCAGAACGCGAGGCTGCCACAATGACTGCGTGCACACCATTTGAGACATCACTTCACGCTCCATCCTCCATCGTTGATGGGTAGCCGCAGGGGTGGATTCGACTGCTGCTTGCTCTAAGATTCTTTATTCGGACTGAAATTATTAGGTGGTTGGTAGGGGAAAATTTGTTATACCAAGGGTGTCTACTGTTGCCACCTTGTTACACAGAGGTTACAATTCTATGGAAAGACTTCGTAATATCGAGGAATTCGCTGTGTTGAGATTCATTATAAGCAGGTTTAACTGTACAAGATTCAAGATAAGCCAGCAGCAGTCATTAGGCAGTTATCAGTGAGGTGTAATTACGACACAGTGAACCAAGATGGAAGGTGTTGAACAATGGTGCTCCACAGACCAAGCGTTGAGATCGACAAGCAAGGAGGGGCTCTTTGAGTTGCCCTGGTTAACACGACTCTTTTGAGTTCTCCCATTGTAATCCACGGGCTTTTATATTTGGTGTTAGGCAAATGGTTTCACATTGTGTTGTAACTCACCTGTATTAATTCGTTGTATTGTGAAGAACTGTCTTTATGTACACTTGTGTAACTGCAAATGATGTTGAAAATATATGTGTTTTGTTTTGATCCCCCTTGGCTCTAACTCTGTCCTTGAACCACTGCTGGTGCTTTGCTAGCACACCAAAGGGACCTAAAAGCTAATTGTCCAAGCTTTTGTGGCGTCATTTTTGGGGAGCTGATGCATCGGTTCTTCAAATCTTTCTCGGCGATTCCCTGCGGTGCCTCTAGTACTCAGGGCTGGTCACACTCACCGTCACGCAGGAGGGAAAAGCAGACCTGCGTCTGCCCTTAAACCAATACCCACTGGCGCACTCGACCCACTCCTACCCGCAATCAATCCACAGTTACACACCGTGAAGTAGGTTGAACAAGGGAAGGGGAAGTGGGGGGTAGGGAGAGAGTTAAAGGAGTACTGACACGAATTTTTGACATTCTCGTATAGTTGCAGTAAGTGAAAGCACTGGCGTGGAGAACCCCCAAAACAGTATCATGGTGCCTCGCAACGCAATGAGTATATCTTAAACACGACTCCCTTAAAAGCCTAATTTCGGTTTCGATTTCGAGGGGGCGGTTTCCTGGTGACGTGTCAACAGAGTCGGACATACTTCTGAGTCACCTAGGGGCAGTAATTCATGATAGCGTCGCTGCATCTCTGTCGTCTGTGGTCAGTTACACGTGGGGCACGCAAACAACGACAATTTCGCGGTCGTCCAGCGACTCTGACAGCGATTTCAGCGATTTTTGAGAGACTGTGCTCATACGTCACCGTAGTGTCCATTGCACTGGGGCTGGCTTGCTGTTCTGTTCGACGAAAACTTTAAAACCAAACTAAAATATTTTGTACGTGTTTCCTGGCTTCCGCGTGCGGAAGGCGTTGACAATACATAGGCTAGAAAACGAAAAATGTATATTTTGCGCCTCCGCAAAATTGTGTCAGTACTCCTTTAAGCAATACATAAGCTACTGTCGCCATTTGAAAGAAGGAACTGCAATGTTTCGTGTAAGGCTCACTTCTGAAGATTTGGTGTCAGAATTTGAGAAACATATCAATACCAATTTCCAGAATGACTACGATGTGCACACCGATTCGAAGGGACGAACACTGTCACGCGTGGGGTGGTCTATCTGCACATTACCCCCGGTAGAGCACCCTTTCCTTCGAGTCACAACTACAGTAGGCCCTCATTAATTCAAGCATGAGAGGACTCCAGAATTTTGTTTGAACTATCAGATGTAAGCAGAGAAACTCCTCAGAACAACATATCATGAAAAACAGAGCTGGAGTTAGCATGTGCATTGTTGTCACATCAGTGTTTTTTTTTTTTCTTTTAGTTACTTAATGTTTTCAAAAGTGTTGATATGTGATCAAATTTATTTCTGGCCATTAAAAAGAACTGTGAACGTGGAATGTTCAGCTAGAAGGTCCCAAAGCAAGCAATGTTTCTGGTAAGGATAAGCAAAAAGTATGAATTCATTCATTCATTCTTTATTCCATAAAGACCTCGACAGGGGGTATTACATAAGGGGTGGGTTTACAAAAATAAAACATTGTTACTATAAAACAATGTTTTATTTTTGACAGAATTAAGAGGGGAGGTGATGAAAAAAAAAAAAAAGAACTTTTTTTGCTTGTTGACTTAGAGTAATGAAATTTGGCAGGCACGTTGAAAAGTACCTTCGGTAGGGAAATATACAGTTTCATTATGGTACCGCGAATATTTTTGAAATTACGCTACCTTATCTGATTAAGTGTGCACTGGTGGAAAGCCTGGCATTTTAACAAAACGTGCCAGGAAGCTGCAAATGATTTTGACCTTCAAAAATTTGCTATCCCTTCTATATTCTTTACTGAGGACACCAGCGTCACCTTCACTCACTGTAGCAAAATTTGTTGTACACAAATCAGCATGTAGGGGAAAAAAAAGGAACTAGGCCCTGAATGGGCTAAAAGAAACTGTCAGACCCTCAAGAAGATTTCAGGGGTTGAAAAAAAAAAATCCTGATCAAAATCAGCCAACTCATTCCCATGTTATGCTGTCCACAAACTGCAATTATACATGGTGCATGTGAGAACATTTGTTAGCCCATAGATGGTCCTGTGTCTCAGCCCTCTGAAGTGTTGAGGCAAAAGGGGGGGGAGGGGGCATGGCTTTCAATACAAACTTTGTTATTTCCTGGGGATGTTCATCAAAATTGGCCCAAAATGCAATGGCTCTCCAGCACTTTCATGAAAGTTTGGAAGTGACGTACTCAGGACCTTATAGCTGGACAAACTATTTGTCTCCCCCACTGACCCCCCGGCCCTCATTCACCAGGTCATGTGTACGGTACTCCATGAGGCTTAAAAGCACATAACACTTGCTGCTATACTAAGCACGGCTCCATGAGTGCCTAAATTTCATCACCAGTGCTTGGTAACAACACCTCGTTTGTCCATGCAGTGTCTGCAGGTATGAGAAGTCAGTGCTCGTGGTTCACTGGTGATGCGTGAAATGCCTAGTAGCCATGGTACCGAAAACTCAGCATACAATGTGCTTGGTCATTCAGTTTGAGCACCCGCCATGCGAAAGCCTTCACGCTGTTCCAGGCAGCCGCTGTTCCAGGCCTAGCCACGACTATGAGTAGGAGGCGCATAATGTGCGAGGCCACAGGGCCAGCACCTTCAAAGTCCGAAATGCTTGGTTGCGAGAACAAGGAGTAGCTGCGTGATGGTCTTCATCATCCTCCAAAGCGTTCAATGAGCCGAACGTAAGTGTGTCCTACTCCGACGAGTCAAAGCAATGTGCCTATCGGCCTGAGACACACTTTTGCCCTGTTCGCTATCATTATGTCACACTGCTGTTATCTAACGATCAAGCTTCCACGTACGGCTAGCTGCCAAACTAATGCACAGTTTCATACTAAACGATTCTACAAGGCCCAAGGAGCAGACGACGCTCGTCCCACATGCCCACCTCAGACCAATGGTGAAGCACACTTGGGCAATATGGCGTATGAGGCCGATCGAAGGCCTCCAAATGACCTTCAAACATTTGTGGGGAAGAGTTCGCTGAAACGGAAAATTTGAAGAGGGATAAATGCGGATAAACGCACCCAAGATGGCAGTACTTGCTTGCATCATTGCAGACTTATAGCGGTTTGAAAAAAGCCATTCTTTCGCTATTTGTGCAATGGTTCTTGCTTCTTTGGGAGCTGAAACAAATGTTCAGGCCACTACTACATGGTCTTTCAGTGATGTGGCTTTCAGTGGAGTTTGAATTATTGGAGTCTACTGTAGTGAGCCACTGTTGAGTAGTCAGAACAGGCCTACACTCACCTTGGTGTCGTCAGTCCCCGGAGTGATACCATGCTCGGCTTCAAACTCCTGCAGCACAGCATCCAGGTTGTACCGTCGACGGTAGTTGACAAAAAAGCTGCGCACGTGCGCCTCGGTCTTGTTGCCGATCACCTCTGCAATGGCCTTGAAGTCCCGGCCGTACTTGCGGATGCCTGGTGGAAGCATAGCACGTACCGTATTTACTCGATTCTAACGCGCCCTCGATTATAATGTGCACACGTTTCCCATGACCAAAAAAAGCAAAAAGTGAAACATCGCTTGTAACGCGCTCCCATTTCTCGTGACACGGAAAAAAAAAGGTCTTTAGTAATCAACCTTCTCACGTTCATAAAAACAAATGCAGTACTCGCATAATGAACACACTCGCATAATAAACGCACCGCCAACTTTGAACCCCCGCAGTCCCTCGAACGGCCGCGCTATGGCTTTCCCACTTCACTCGATCCGCGGTGTCTCGAACACGTTTGGTGCTCTGATTCACAACTCCTGCGTCCCAATGAAGCTGCCAAACATTGCCGGGCGCAGCCGCAGTGCTGCATTCCTCCATGCTATCGCAGTTCCCTAACGCATGCTGCCATGCGTGCTGTGCAGGATGGCGCAGATAAGCGAGGCGCGGTCTCCGAGATTGCCGCAATGCAATCTCGGACGTCATGCAACGCACACGACTGAGAGGCTCGGGTGGCTCAGGCTCAGCACAGATATGAGGGAGAAATGTGATGATGAGCCATTTTGCGTGCGGTGATGGGAAACATGTCCCGTTACGGTTACCCGCGAATGCTATCGGAAGCTGTGCGGCGGAGATTGCACCGGCGATGTAGCGACTTTGTTTGGCCGCAAGACAGTCAAGCCGGTGCGGTGAGTATCATCGGCCTACGCATCATGTGCAGTCGTTCAGCGCAAGACCGGCGGCAACATAGAAACTACAGAAACTATGCGCGCCAAAGACCGCCGCGCCACTAGTTCCGTTTTTTAGCCGGTGACCGTTCGACAGCGCCCGAACCTCGTAGGAGGCAGCCATTTTGATGCTGACGGCGATATGGTAACAGTGTCATTCGTTCACACTCTATTATAATGCGCATGCAATTTTTGGACCCGTTTTATCGAAAAAAGGTGCGTGTTAGATTCGAGTACATACGGTAGTAAGTAGGGTTACACAGTTCACCAGCAATATGCACAGCCATCCCAGAAGTATACCAATAAGCTCAAAAAAGTAAAACCTTTCATGTGCAGAGAGAGAACGTCCAGGAAACGTGCGAGACACGGACAGTTACTCTCCATGCATAATTGACCCGCACAGCTGCAATAGAAGCTAGCTGATTTGCACATTGTCGTCAGTTATCGCACCGCAGATTACTGTGTTGTGCGTGTACTCTCAGAGTAATTTACAGTGCCAAAAACAAAGACAATCGACAGCACTCAGAATTATTTGTAGTCACTGCACTGTTATTTTGCACACACATAAACAATCCTAGTGAATTTTAAGCTGATAAACAAAAGACAAACAAACCACCAAAGCTTCTATCCAATTCATGAAAGAAAAAAATCACTAACCAGAACAAAACAGCTTTCCCACTAACTCTGGCATAATTGACAAACCAGTTGTTCTTGCTTCTTTTTTTTTCTCCTACAGGGAGGTGGCACTCACCCTGGACAGCAATGAGCAGCTCGTCATTGGTCCAGCGAGCATTCACACGGGAGTTGCCCTGCAACCAGGGGAGGGGGGAAAAAAGAAAGAAGAAAAAGAAAATAACATTAAAACTACGAAAATGCCAATCACTGCCGAGGAAGAACCAGGCAGGGCACTTTGATGCACTCCTTTATCTAAAACAGAAGACGCACAAAGACAGGGCGAAAACGTGAAGACAGGCACAACGTACAGTCTATGCTCACTACAATGAATCCGGCAACGGACTGCAGGTTACAATGGACCATACCTGTAGGATTGCTTTGACGGCTTGTGATTTTTATGGGAAATTATTTTTATGACTCATTAGCAGTAGTTGCTATATTACATGATTGCTTTACTAGCTCATCATGCATGTCTTTATGCACCCAATGGCACGAGTTCGTCTTTTTTGAACACCAGTGATAAGCTTTGCAGACTGCAATAGCCAACTAGTCTCCTCGTGTGGAAGTTGTGCATAGATGTTCCGGGCACATGAAAGAAAATTTTGATTTGGTAATATTTATATCTGATACTGGCCACACTCCCACAATGATACTCATCTTTGCCCCCGCAAGTTGTGGATACTCCACACTACGGATAGAGCAGACATACCGTATTTACCCGCATAATTTGTGCACCCCTAATATTTAGTCAGCTTCGCAAAAAAAAAAAAAAAAAAAAAAAAAAAAGAAATCCTCGCATATTTTGCGCTCCCCGTTCCCAGCTCGCTGGCGTGCACACATGGACAGACTTTGAACAGCCACGCCCCTCGCTGCGCAGGCAAGCGCAGTCACATGCAAAAGGAGCTGCGAGTGCAATGTCCCCTTTTTCTGATTCTTTTCTCCAGAAACCCCCGAAGCCCAAAGTACGGTAGCTAGAATAAAAGCATGTGAGTGGGACGACGAAAACGGCTGAAGCAGAGATCAAACAAGCCCGGCGTATCTCCATCGCTCGGAGGGCGGATGTGATAAATTCACCCGATCGGGACACCTGCCGTCGATGCAGGGAGGAAAGGCCCCGCCCGTCTTTAACGAGCATGAAAAGACGCGAGGCGGGGGGGGGGGGGGCAAGAGTGCTGCTCGGCTGCCGGAGCGATGGCATGGCTGCCGAGATAGTGCTGGCTTTTGCGCTATCTCGGCAGCCATCAGCGGGTGGCTCGTAAACACTTCTATGTGCTGCGCTCTCAACGCGAAGGGACTGCGAAAAGTGTCCCTGGAGCAGCCGTATTCTCTTACACCAGCGTTTTGCAGTGTTACGCGAGATCGCATCCAAAGGAGTTACCGCGCTAGTTGCATTATATTGCACGTTATTCAAACGTGTTCGCGAAATATCCGCGTAATTTAGGCACCCCCTTTTCCAAGCTCTAAAATCGCGAAAAAAAGTGAGCAAATTATGCGAGTAAATACGGTATTTCACCAGATTACGAGAGTCTGTTGTAACAGGTATAGAACGTAGTGCATGTCTTCACGTTTTTGATCCCGTCCTCATTCTTCCCCAAAGCTGCTGCAAATGTCGAAGTGAGGTAGGGGCCATGTGCTCTGACTCACCTCGGGGGGCCGCAGGTTCTCGATGCCCATGGCCGTCTTGTGGCGCAGCTGGCTGATCATCTGCTTGTTGTTCTGAACCTGTACACCCATCAATGAAATCAAAATCAAACTGGCACTTCCACAGCACATGAGTTGCGAAACGTGCATGACGGGAGTATTCTGTGCTCATGAATATTGGGTGTACATCAGATGTGGAAACACATCCAATTCAAGTAAACATGGTAATTTTTTATTTTCTTGATTGTTAATTGTCCACCAGACCATTAGGCTGAACCTGTAAGCTAGTTGGTTGAGCCTCGCAAACCAGGGAACGGTGTGTAAAAACAAGGATGAAGAAATGTGGTGTTTGTGTTTCTTCCTCATCCCCATTTTTCCAAGCTGTTCCCTGGTTGATCATACAAGGGTCCATTATAAAGGTAATGCACATTTTTCTGGGAAAAATAGATTTATTTTTCGGATATGTACAAATGACCAAAATTCTTCAAAATACTCTGCCCCAGCATCGATACACCTGCAGGGACGTGTCTGCCATGCCTGGAAGGCACCCTCAAAGACCTTGACGAGAATGTTTCAGGAATGTTGTCACATGCTTTTGGATGCTTTCCTTTCCGCTCTCTCTTCAGTCAGGGAAACAAAAAAAGCCAGACAGAGCCAAGTCAAGACTGTAAGGGGGATGGGGGACCACCGGGGTGTTGCTCCAGGCCAGGAAGTTGGCAACAATGAAGGATGTCTGGCTGAAGGCATTGTCATGGTGCAGCTTGACCATGCCTTTCATGTCAGTCCTCACGCGCAACATTGCGTTTCAATTAGAGCTGTGCAAATAGCAGATTCTTTTAGCGCAAAGTGAATTCGAATACTTATGTTCAAGTGCAAACCAAACTGAACATTTTTCGAATAATTTTCAAATATTTCTGAATAATACCATCTACTTATGGAGATATGTACTGTTAAACAAGGGCAAAATAAATATTGCCCGACGTGTATGCCCACAGTGTAATTCCAAGGTCCTGAAGAACAGTGCAACACTGAAATGCACAACAGAAAGCTGAGGCAACTTCACCGCAGTACAGCAATGTTATGCGGCGAAGCGCCCTACTTGCGGGAATGGGCCACTTGTCATGGGACATAGCATATTTTTTTACCTTAATTACCAAATTTTTCGCCAGCTTACAATAGTTCGAATAGTAAAGATTAAGCGCGAATTGAATCGAATATCAAGCACTATTCGAAAATCATTCAAAATTTCGAATATTCGCACACCTCTAGTTTCAATCTCTTGAGCCCCTCCAGAAATAATGGCAAGTTGACAGTTTCACCCTGCGGTAAAAACTCAAAATGGACGATTCCTCGGGCGTCAAAGCAGATAACGAACATTGTCTTGATGGCGAGACTTGCTCATCCACGCTTTCTTGGGGCACGGCGATGATTTTGTGTGCCGCTTGCTGCTCTGCGTTTTCGATTCTGTGTCATACTCAAACGTCCACGACTCGTCTTCGGTTACTACAGAATTAAGAAAGTCCGGCTCACTTTCAATCAAATGCAGCAATCTTTGACAGCACAAGACTCTTAAGTGCTTTCTGATGTTCTGTCAACAGTTTCAGCACAGACCTTGCGCATCTGCAGACCCCCGGTCACTATCCCATGCATTGTAAATGAGGACTGTTTAGGGTGTAAGCAATTTGCTGGATGTTCAATCGACAGTCACAAAGCAAAACTTAGTGCACACAATCCCCATTTTTGGCGGTTCTGGTGGTTGCTGGGTGTCCAGAACGAGGTTTGTCAGCGACCTCCTCCTGGCCCTCCTTGAATGCCTCGTGCTGCCTCGTGCACTGTGATCTCAAAATACAGACATCCTTCAAGGCCTCTTGAGGCATTTGGAATGGGTTGGCTGCATTCTTTCGAAGCCTCACGCAAAACTTGACAGCTTATCACTGTTCAAGCGAACATCGCATCACACTGTGTTAGAAAGTCTGCAAAAAAAAAAATTTTTCATGCAGAGGCACCTATTTCCATTAGCACTGCAAGAACTGGCGACCAGCTGCATGGGAACGGCAGACCACTCACAATGCTGCCCAACCAGTTTTACCGCGCCGTGTCCGAACAAAATCATGCGCGTTACTTTTATAATGGACCCTGTACCACTGGTGCTGTAAGTGGAAAGTTCTGAATACATGCGCTGAACATAAACTTGAGAAAAAAAAAATTTCATACTAGGAGGTTCTTTATGTGATGTGTGACACCACAGGTAATGGTGGTACTGGTGTTCTGATGTAGAGGAACGACAGACTGGGCTTGTTGGTAGTTTTTCACAATGGTAAAAATACATCACTTTTAAAATGAAATGATGAAAAATGGACACTGTTCTTCTTTGTCCCATTTAGTACCACTGTATTTAACCACGATGCCTTGATTCCAAATGTGAAGAATGAACTCTGACCCCTAACCCCCGCACCAGCAGAGGAGTCCAGAAAAACATTGCCTTGTAAGCATACCTAATCAGTGTAAAAAGATTATTTCTCACTGTTACTTACCTGTGGGCTCCACCGAACAGCACAGAAAGGCACGGGAGCCACACATAATTTGCAGCCTCCACTGACCCAATAGTTCTGTGCAGCATACGCGCACGCTCAAAACGAATGGTGCGCGTTAAACACAAAGTACCTGGCGCTTGAGGGCCACCAGCTCGGAGTCCATGGCTCGCAGGATGGCGTCTCCCTGCCCCTGGGGTCCCGTCGCCATGGCAACCAGGTCCTGGTACTGGAGGCACATGCCCCGCGGTGGGCGCCTCCGGTTGGCCGCCACTCCGCCGCGAATGGGGGGCTGTCGCTCGTGGTGCTTGCGACCCCCGGGGGCCAGGGCTCCCTTGCAGCCACCCGAACGCCTGTCACGACAGAAAAAGAAAAACGACAAAGTTCAATGGTGGGAGGTACTCGTGACCGCAGCGTTGAAGGGCACCAATAGTTGGACGTGTGCTATCGGTGCCAAATGAAACGTGAACAGCAGGGCACATTGCCTGCTGGCACAGTGCACACCATCATCACCATTAAGAAATCATACATCTGATTTGACAGCACTGCCCGATCTCCCCAAAAGTGCAATATTTTCGCACCATAACTTTGATAATTCTTGAGCAACATGCCCCCCCCCTGTTCGTGTCCCATTTCACGTTAACAGAACATGCCAAAATGTAAGCGAACGCTTTGTGCTGTCACACCCTCGACTATTGCAGTGGCCGTCCAAAGCATGGCCATTCACATGGCTAACGATTCTTAGCATGCAGACTAGCACGGGTGTCATTGGAGCTAGGGCAGCACATTGTAGAAGGCATGAATTTACCTGGAGTACCTCCATAATTGCTATCAGCTATAAGTAATGAAACATGTCTCATTAACCGACTGTGTTCATGACGCAACAAACATGTGACAAAACCATAACGTCATTACAGTAGACTATTTCGAACATGAGGGGGCCCCAGAATTTTATGCGAGTCACAGAAGTTTGAATTAACAAATGCAAGCAGTGGTATGTCAACATACCACATAAAACAGAGGTGGCTAGTTATAGTGTGCACTGTTACCCCCTCAGTGCTTATTTTTTTTTTTCTTTTCTGCTAGTGGTTTTAAATGTTTTGACAAGTGCTGAAAGGCAATCAGCTTTACTTCTGGCTGTTAAAAAAATGTACACATGAGCATGAATGTCTGACTAGGAAAAACCAGAGCAGCCAATATTTCTGATGAGTACAAGCAAAAAGAATGACTTAAACAAAATTAATCGAATGGTTCAATTTGAATTAAGCAGCTTTTAAATACACTGAATACGTAGGTGGACAGAAAATTTGAAATTTCTTTGAAATAACTAAAGGTTTCAAGCATTGCAGCTTGAATTATCGAGAGTCTACCGCAATTGTTAGGGTTATACGTGCCAAAACCACGCTACCATTATGAAGCACACTGTAGTGGACGGCTCGTGAAATTCAGACTACCTAGGGTTTGATGCATACCTGAATCTAAGTACACAGGACTCTAGTGGACGCTGTGATGCGGAGAGAACTTTCAGTTGAGATCTGTTCAAAGACTGGACAGGTCTTGGATGCAGTTGACATGTTGTGCAACGTGAATAGAGATATCGTTTGTTTTTAAAAATTACATTTTTCTGATGGAGTTGCTGTGTATTTTCAACCCATGTAAGAGACCCCTCGCAGGAGCAGTAAAGTTACAGACCAGTACCAGAGCACATGACAGTACACCACACAAGCCAGAGGTTAGAGACTTTACCTGCAAGGAAACGACAATGGAAAGTACAAATCCCACTTCCTATTCTACAACGCCTAACCCTCCAATGGCTGCTCCAATACCTCTAGATTACACGCTGAATAAACAGCACACGCCAAGTCCCTTCCATGGTGACCTTACTGAAGATACGCATGACCGGCTGGCGGACTACGAGCGTGTAGCGTATTTCTGCAGGTGCGATGACGAAGTGAAGTTCAAAAATGTCTACTCCAGCCTTTAGGATGGTTTCCACACTTGGTTCCAGAAATGTAAGGACATCCTGAAATTATGCTGTGAGTTCTGTCGCTAGTTCTTGGACATCTGTGCCAGCTCCAATTGCCAGGAACGAGCAGAATGGGCCCTCCAGACTCGCATTCACAAACCTAATGAGTGGGTGGCGGTATGCAGTACTCATGG